>ML792801.1:2058-13655 GCA_009831015.1 Picea engelmannii | reverse complement strand
AAACCAAGCTTGGAAGAAAACCCAACAACATTTCTTATAGAATAATCAATTCAAGAGTTTACAAGTTTATCACCATCAAAATAGACCAAGAGATATCAAAGAGTCACCTCCCCAGCCTAGCGCAACTCCCAAGAAGTAGCGCATAAGATAGAATACCAAGAACTTCAAGTTGCACCAAATTTTACCCCGAATTTTGCAAAACCCATTATACCCAAACTTAAAAGAGGATTAATTAATTTGTGAATGTTTCATTTGTGACGAAATTTTATTTTATTTCTGAATGTTCCATTTGCTAATTTTTGCTCGTTGTTTCATTTCCAAATATTTGCTAATTTGTATGTGTGAATGTTTCATTTGATAATATTTTCCAATATTCCATTAGTTCATATATTGTTTTTTCAATATTTCTTGCACGTACTAACATTCTTCTTGAAATTATGCCAAAGTGATGATAGTGGAAAAGGCCCTGAGCATGGAAAATGCGTTGATTGGGGCAAAGGCCTCATTCCTAGCATTGCATCGACCGAAAATGATGAATATATAAGTGATGAAGAGATATTTGATTCTAGAGACCCCTTGTAGACAATAGAATTGTCCCTAAGAAAGGCCAATAGGGAATTTCGGGATTTGGTTGTTGTTGGGGCGGAAACTGCTGAAGATTTCCAAAGGATAGTTGAGTTACACGTTAAGATAGCAAATTATGGGGTAAGTCATGTTATCTAACAATATCAATTTTTGGTTTTAAATTTTGTAATTTGATATATGCAATTAACACATATTTATCATTGTAGAATTTTGTGAGATCGATGAGAGGGGAAGCGAAAGGTCTTGGTAGCATCAGTGGGACTTCAACAACGAACCTACATGGCCACGTAGCCACCAGGCTATTTTCCACCCCAAGTGTGTCACCTGAGACTGATTCTATGGCTTCTAGGGGTGATGCCATGCCCCCACAACACACTCCAGATCATGCAGGTGGTGATCATGATCATGGAACTGATCACTCTTCCGTTGATTGTTACCCTAGTGCTACGCGTATCCAAAGAACAAGAACAACCGCGTTATCATTTTTGGTCGACCAGGACATGGTTCCTCTAAAAATAGTACAACTACCAGGTATTTAATATATGTCTTTATAGATATTCTTGTTATATAATTGTTTAAACAATCACATATCACCGAGATTTAAATTACTAATGATGACGATGTTTTACAGGAAACAATGTGTTCTACAATAGTTTGCATGACTATGCATTAGAATTTTTTGGGCCGACCATTCGACTACGTTGGAATCGAAAAGATTCCAAACTGAAAAGCCTTCTTATCTCTAGACTGGTTGGTGAGTTTGGTGACTCGTTCAATAAGCCGAAAGTCCTAAAAAGGACCGGCAAGCATTTGAAACATGTTAGAGAGGCCTATAGAAATAAATTAGTACAGGACCCCAAGTGATAACTCCCTTTGGTTGTCCCCGAGAGGGAGTGGAAAGAAATTATTCTCGATGCAAGAGAATTACGGATGAAAGCACAAGGGAAGAAACCACCTGGCCTTGGAAGGTAAGAGGTGTTTTCAATTTACTATGATGGTATTTTGTTTACTTTATGAGGAAAACAATCAATATCTAACATATCTCAAAATATTCTGTAGACTCCAAGACACTTCCAAGGCAACAAAGGAAAGACAAGACAAACACAACCAACATAAATTGGGCCAAGGTGGTTACGGGAGATTGAAGTCATGGGTTGTAAGTGCCTAAACATTTTTCTTTTTTTTTATCATCGTCACTAAATATGTAATTCATTGTAGCTAGTGACTAATGATTTTGATATTGCTCAATGAAGGGGGATTTGTTCAACGACCAAGCCACAGAAGAATATCTAAAGGTCAGGTTCATGCAAGGTTTTGATGGTGTGGTGGCACGATGAATAAGCTTGGGGAAATCGCCATGTGTCTCTCTGGAGGACATGGTAAATAAAATGAAATTAAAAACTTGTCGATTAGTTTTTACTCATTGATTACTTGTAATGTATTTTTTTTTTATTCATTTAAAATGTAAAATAATGTGTGTCTTTTCCACATTCGCAGGAGAATAACAATGCTACCAATGCTCCTGATGTACCTGTTGAACCACATACCGACCCCCATATTGATTCAATCATTGTTGCCGAAGGACCATTACATAGTGGTATGCGCGCATTTTTAATGTTTTTCCATTTTTCAATGAGTATTAATATTTAGGGTATATTCTGTACTAAATACTTATATTGTTTCATATGGCAGAGTGTGTAGATGTGCTCGATCGAGAGCAGAGATCAACAAGCACAGAAACAACAATGCGACCACCAACTAATGTTTCTACTGCACCGACTAATCCAGGTATAAAACATTGCAATTAAATCTTTATTAATTAAATTTCCCAATTAAACATTGCATCCTCAACCTCCATGCCGAAATACTAGAAGTTCATCATGGCGTGAGGTGTTGAGTAATGATGATGCAACACTTCAAGAAGGCCCAATAACTGTGGGGGATCAGTTAAATGATGATGATGATGACTTAATTTGTGATTTCATGGATACGAAGAAGAATAAGAAGAAGAAGAAAAACAAATGATTAGACATTTTATTATTAATATAAATCCAATATATTTCTGGTCCAATGTAATGTATTTTGTTTTCCTAAATGTCATGAATGTTATTTTCTTTCATGTTTTTTGTTTTAGCACATGGCGATGAATGTTTTATGCTTACATTTAATGTTACTGTCATTTCTAATTATAGTTGTAAAATCTAGATAGATTGCGTATGGGGAAATGAGAGTGATGTGAGAGGGGGGGAGGGGCCAAAAGAGCTTCCACCTTCATGTGATTGGTCCTGTTCAGTAGAGAATAATTTATTCTTGAAATGAAGAGAAGCTCATTCAGGTATTCGTCTTTAGTCATTAATTTGTAGAGGTTGTTACATATTTAATTACTATTCTGAAATATAATTAAGTCATGTGATGAATCGCAGGATGGAGAGGAGAAACATTTGATGCAGGAGCATCGCCAACACCTCAAGCGAGCCAACGCGGAAGCGGAGGACAGCTGGACAAGCTAGTACAAATTTTGAAAACACTTTGGGATTGTTGCGCAAATCTTAAATGAGCCATTAAGAGAAAGCGCACTTGTATATTGTAACAGACCTTGAGCCTTTAAGCTCTCGTCCTTAGTAGATAGATGGCATTTAAGATAGTTAATGTAAAGTAGATAGAATTTAATTCTAGACTAGACTGTTTGAGAGCACAAGAGGGAAACGGGATATTGACACCCTCATTGTGCATTGTAAAATAATCAATCCATGAAGAGCAAGAACAAGCAGAGAGCTGTGTAAAGAACACCCATGTACAGACATTTGAATTAATAAAAGAACTTGGTTCAAATTCATGGTTTGTGTTGTTCTCTATATATTGATATTATGCTCATGGATGCTTGCTTCCTGTTATGCATTTGCTTTATTGCTGTGTATTGCTGTTTGGAATCTGGAAGGAAGAAGGAATGAGTTTCAATTGTTTCTCTATTTGAGCCAGAGAATTCCTGCAAGGAGTGCAGTCGAATTGTCCACAAGGAGTGCGTTGACAAAGGGTTCAAATAGAGATACTTTGATTCTCGTTCCCCCAGAAGTGAATTGGGTTACAGGAGCCGTGCAAGGAGTGCGCAGGCCAAATAAAAGTCTCAGGGTTGCGAACCTGAGTGAGTCTTTGAAGGATTGCTGCTGCAGGTGTGCGCAGAGTCGAAGACTCCAACACTCAGACGTGGTTGGAGGTTTGCCACAAGGAGTGCATGCAAAGTTTCTTTCTGAGGACTTGAAAGTCGTGGAAAGCTCAGGAAGGATAGGTCTTCGAATTCATCGAAGGATTGAACAGAGAAGTTGTGTTTGAAGTGTTCAAGAAGGTGTTGCAAGTTTGTGCGCAGGTGAACAAGTCTTCATGGAGGAAGTACTTGATTCATTTCACAGAATTCATCAGGAAGGAACGGATGGTCGGAATTCCCTGAGGAGAATTCGCGAATCACCGTAAGCAGTTAGATATTGGAAAGGTGCAGGGAAGATACGGCGACATATCCCCAAAATGTTTCAAGCTCAGGAGGGGCGGAGCTGTTGATCAGGGCCACGAGGGTCATTGGATTCACACGCATATCGTGGATCGAGGTTTCGTGAGTCGAGGCTCCAAATTATTGCAACAGGAATCGCGATATCACGATACGCGATATCCTGACAGTCGAAGGACAGTGTGTGGGGCCACAAGAATTTAGTGGAGGACAAGTGGCACATCGTATCGGAGTTCGAGGAAAGTAAAGTTTTGAATCCATTGACATCAGGATTCGCGATCCCGCGAACCCCGAAATCCTGATAGAAGTGATGGGAAGTGGAAAATTCAACTCGCACGTGTGCGTCAGAGTTTCGGTGTATCGGGTATTGGGAGTCGGTAAGACGAGTTGCTTGGTATCGCGAGTACCGAAATCGCGATAGGGAAAGTTTCGACAGGGTAAAGAGAAGGGTCATTGTTGACTGAGGTATCGGGTCTCGGGGATCGAGAGTGCAACGCTCGACCATTGGACTTGCGAAGTTGCGAAGTCCGATTCCATGATAAGTAAAGAGAGGGGGATTGCACGAGAATATCTATGGGAGTAGATTTCCTGATAGGGAAATAGAAGAACCTTTGAGTTCTTCGGTTCAGGAGAAAGAGAAGATCCTGTGAGCGGCGTGCCTGTGGGTGCGGTTGCGTCAAGAGTGGTATCAGATCTCAGAAAGACTCTTTGCTTTATGTAGCAGAGGAGGAGAATTCACCATGACACCAAGGAGAGACAGACAGTCAACCGATCCAGAGGATAGGGAGGTGCGGAGAAGAGGCAAGAAGGTAACCAATCCAGAAATGGAGAGACAGATGCGTGATCTCCGAGCTAGACTCGAAGACATGGAGACAGCGTAAAGACGCACAGCCAGTGCGGGGGATCTGAGTGATTCCGAAAGCGAGATTGAGGCTGAACGTGAAGAAGAAGTTGCAGCCGAAGATGCGTCAAATGAGCGTTTGATCAAAGCTATTGCCAGGATGGGTTCAAGAACAAAGATGGATATTCCAGTTTACGAGGAAAACTTGGATGCGGAAGAGCTTCTAGATTGGATTAGAGCTCTTGATACTTACTTCGACTATGAATATGTCGAAGAGGATAAGAAAGTCAAGCATGTTTTCACACGCTTGAAGGGACATACAACATTGTGGTGGGATGAGCTACAAGCAGATAGACGCTGCAAAGGAAAGCAGAAAATTAAAAGTTGGGATCGAATGATTGCAAATATGAAGGCAAAGTTCATCCCGAGAGATTATCAAATCACTCTGTTCAGGAGAATGTAGAACCTGAGACAAAAGCTGATGACAGTGAAAGAATACACTGAGGAATTCTATCGACTGAACATCAGGGCAGGTCATCGGGAGAGTGATGATGAGAAAGTTTCCAGGTATATGAATGGCCTAAGATATGATATCCAGGATGAGATGAGCATGGTTACCATCAGGACAGTGGAGGATGCTTATCACATGGCTCTAAAAGTTGAGGAGAAGCTGAGCCAAAAGCAAGGTCAGAGGGGCTGAGGCAGAAGCCAGCCCAAAAGCAAAGAAGTTGCCCAGGACAAATATCAGAAGCCCAAGGAGGAATGGAAGAAGCCTCAGGGTAAAGTTGAGAGAGGTGGAACCTCACAGAGAGGGCCATACGTTGAACAGAGAGGGCGGCATACAGAATAGAGAGGAGATTATGCTGACAACAACACTTTTCCTCATACTAGAGGTAGAGGAAGAGGAAGAGGTGGAGTAATCACATGCTTCACATGTGGGAAGAATGGGCACAAGTCTTATGAGTTTCCAGAGAAAAAGAAGGACATCAGGGAATCTCACATCACCGAGGCATAGAGGCGGGATATCGAGGTAGAAGACGCTGAAGGCGGAAGATCGCTCATTAGAAAAGTCCTTTTGACACCCGAGAAGGAGGTGGAGAGTTCAGTTCAAAGGACCAGACTGTTCAGGACTGTTTGCAAGACCAAGGACAGGGTATGCAAGGTCATTGCAGACAGTGGTAGCACGGATAATCTCATATCTACGGAGATGGTAGAGAAGCTGGAGCTGGAGACAACTGATCATCCAAGCCCATACAGAGTTTTGTGGCTACAAAAAGGACACCAGGTAACTGTCACTAAACAATGCTTGGTTGAATTCAAGATAGGAGGATATAATGATAAGATCTTATGTGATTTCATTCCTATGGATGTTTGTCATCTATTTCTGGGTAGACCATGGCAATATGACAAAAATGTGATTCATGATGGGAGAATGAACACATATACCCTAGAGAAGAATGGAAGAACCCATATGTTGCTTCCGATAAAGGATAAGGAGGTGAAGCCGGAAGTAAACAACACAGTACTTCTCATGAGTGGGAAGGAACTTCTTAATGAGGTTAAGAGGAAGGAGGATCCACAATTCTTCGTGGTCATAAAACCAAGGATCATTTTGACTAGCACGAGAGTGGATGATTTACCAGAGGAAGTTCATGAACTACTAGAAGAGTTCGCTGACATTATAGTGGATGAATTACCTCGTTCATTACCACCGATGAGGAGTGTGAGTCATCACATTGATCTCATACCAGGAGCCAGTTTTCCAAATAAATCCGCATACAGGTTGACGCCACGAGAGAATGAGGAGGTTAAAAGGCAAGTCCAAGAGTTGTTGGACAAAGGGTTAGTCAGGGAAAGCTTGAGTCTGTGTGTTGTTCCAATAGTACTCAGTCCGAAGAAAGACGGAGGTTGGAGAATGTGCACCGACTCAAGAGAGATTAATAAGATAACCATCAGGTACAGGTTTCCATTTCCGAGAATGGATGATCTAATGGACTGCTTGAGTGGAGTAAAGTACTTTTCAAAGATAGATCTGAAAAGCAGATATCACCAGATTCGCATGAGAGAAGGTGATGAATGGAAGACAACATTCAAAACAACCGAGGGTTTGTATGAATGGCTTGTTATGCCATTTGGCTTAACAAATGCACCAAGTACCTTTATGAGGTTGATGAACGAAGTCCTGAGGGAGTTCATCGGGACATTTGTCATTGTATACTTGGATGACATACTGGTTTATCGTAAATTAGTGGCAGAGCACTTGAAGCATTTGGCTACAGTGATGCAGAAACTACAGCAGGAGAAGCTGTTGATTAATATGAAAAAGTCCTCATTCATGAAGACAGAACTCATTTATTTGGGATTTGTTATTTCAGCAAATGAGTTGAGGATGGATCTGGATAAGGTGGAAGTGATCAAGAATTGGCCATCACCAAGGAATGTATTCGAGGTGAGAAGTTTTCATGGTTTGGCTAGTTTCTACCGAAAATTCATCAGGAATTTCAGTGGAATTAGCGCAGCGATGATGGATACAGTGAAGAAGTGGCATAAGTCTTTTCACTGGACAGAAGAAGCTGAAAAGAGTTTCAATCTATTGAAAAGGAAGATCACGGAACAACCAGTTTTGGTGTTGCCAGATTTCCAGAAAACATTTCAGGTGAAATGCGATGCAAGCAGATTTGCAATCGGGGCAGTCTTGAGTCAAGAAGACAGGCTGATAGCATATTTCAGTAAGAAGCTGAATGAAGTGAAATTGAAATACTCCACGTATGATAAGGAGTTTTATGCTATCATACAGGAATTAAAGAAATGGAGGCATTACTTAATCTCGAAAGAATTTGTTTTGTACAGTGATAACCACGCATTACAGTTTGTGACTCAACGGGAGAAGTTGAATCAGAAGCATGCCAAATGGGTTGAGTATATGTAGAACTTCACATTTGTGATTAAACATATTTCAAGTACTGCTAACAAAGTGGCTGATGCTTTGAGCAGGAAGTGTTTGTTGTTGCAGGAGTTCCAAGTCAAAACATTGGGTTTTGATAATCTCAGGGACATGTATGCAGATGATCCAGATTTTCAAGAAGCGTATGGAGCAGCTGAGAATCCAGTTCTTAGATATAGGAGCCCATGAAAGTTTTCAAGCGAGGGAGTATGATGCAGGAGCATCGCCAGCACCTCAAGCGAGCCAGCGCGAAAGCGGAGGACAGCTGGACAAGCCAGCACAAATTTTGAAAACACTTTGGGATTGTTGCACAAATCTTAAATGAGCCATTAAGAGAAAGTGCACTTGTATATTGTAACAGACCTTGAGCCTTTAAGCTCTCGTCCTTAGTAGATAGACGACATTTAAGATAGTTAATGTAAAGTAGATAGAATTTAATTCCAGACTAGACTGTTTAAGAGCGCAAGACGGAAACGGGATATAGACACCCTCATTGTGCATTGTAAAATAATCAATCCAGGAAGAGCAAGAACAAGCAGAGAGCTGTGTAAAGAACACCCATGTACAAAAAATTGAATTAATAAAAGAACTTGGTTCAAATTCATGGTTTGTGTTGTTCTCCGTATATTGATATTATGCTCATGGATGTTTGCTTCCTATTATGCATTTTCTTTATTGTTGTGTATGTGATTTCATGTTGAGTTTGGAATCTGGAAGGAAGAAGGAATGAGTTTCAATTGTTTCTCTATTTGAGCCAGAGAATTCCTGCAAGGAGTGCAGTCGAATTGTCTGCAAGGAGTGCGTTGACAGAGGGTTAAAATAGAGATAACTTTGATTCTCGTTCCCCCAGAAGTGAATTGCGTTATAGGAGTCGTGCAAGGAGTGCGCAGGCTAGATAAAAGTCTCAGGGTTGTGAACCTGAGTGAGTCTTTGAAGGATTGTTGCTGCAAGTGTGCGCAGAGTCGAAGACTCCAACACTCAGACGTGGTTGGAGGTTTCTCGCAAGGAGTGCATGCAAAGTTTCTTTCTGCAGACTTGAAAGTCGTGGAAAGCTCAGGAAGGATAGGTCTTCGAATTCGTCGAAAGATTGCACAGAGAAGTTGTGTTTGAAGTGTTCAAGCAGGCGTTGCAAGTTTGCACGCAGGTGAACAAGTCTTCGTGGAGGAAGTACTTGATTCATTTCGCAGAATTCATCAGGAAGGAACAGACGGTCAGAATTCCCCGAGGAGAATTCATGAATCACCGTAAGCTGTTAGATCTTGGAAAGGTGCAGGGAAGATACGACGACATATCCCCAAAAGGTTTCAAGCTCAGGAGGGGCGGAGCCATTGATCAGGGCCATGAGGGTCGTTGGATTCACACGCATATTGTGGCTCTGGGTTTCGTGAGTCGAGGCTCCAAATTATTGCAACATGAATCACGATATCGCGATACGCGATATCCCGACAGTCGAAGGACAGTGTGTGGGGCCATAGGAAGTTAGTGGAGGACAGGTGGCACACCGTATCGGAGTTCGGGGAAAGTAAAGTTCCGAACCCATTGACATCAGGATTGGCGATCCTGCGAACCCTGAAATCCCGATAGAAGTGACGGGAAGTGGAAAAGTCAACTCGCACATGTGCGTCAGAGTTTGGGTGTATCGGGTATCGAGAGTCGGTAAGACGAGTTGCTTGGTATCGCGAGTACTGAAATTGCGATAGGGAAAGTTCTGACAGGGTAAAGAGAAGGGTTAGCGTTGACTGAGGTATCGGGTCTCGAGGATTCAAGAGTGAAGTGCTCGACCATTGGACTTGCAAAGTTGTGAAGTCCGATTCCCCGATAAGTAAAGAGAGGGGGATTGCGCTAGAAGATCTGTGGGAGAAAATTTCCTGATAGGGAAATAGAAGAACCTTTGAGTTCTTCGAGCCGGGAGAAAGAGAAGATCATGTGAGCAGCGTGCCTGCGCATGCGGTTGCATCAACATTGGAGGCACCCCATCATTCAAAGGTATGGATCTTGTTAAGTATTGATTTAAGGTGATATAATTACATATATGTTAGTCAATATTAATATTAAATAATAATAATATAGCAAATGTGTTAAGAAAGTTAAATATTTTATGTTTTTAATATTTTTTTGGAGATTATTTTTGTTGAAATTATAATTTTGAATTGATGAAATTGTTGTTTTTAATGTAAAAATAGTTTAAATGTCTTGAAATACATCTTTTTTCACTGGATTGTGTAAAATTAACATATAATATCTGCAATTGAATCATTCTAAAATTATTAGTCCATCCATAACAAGTTTAGAATACTAGATTAGTTTAAAATTTTACCTCATGTGACATCTTTATTGCACCTCATAAATTTATTTATCGCACCATATAACTTTTCACCACACAATGACATGCTTCCTAGATTTCTTAGATGAGAAATCTCAGTTGTAATGCTCCAACTTATTGTTCCGAAGGTGCAATCTTATGGAGCATGCTCAATTCTGATGGAATGTTGTCACTTAGGAGATTGTCATCCAGTTCGAGATATATCAAGCTTGTCAGGTTGCCAATTTTGTGAGGTATCCTTCCATGTATACTGTTGTTTGTTAAATCTAGTAAAGTGAGGTTGCCCTAAAATTGCGGGTACGGTTCCTGTGAGATTGTTTACTCCTAGGTCAAGCATTTTTAATTTTGTGAGCATACCCAAATCTCTAGGAATGTTTCCACCCAAATGGTTCTGAGTCAAAGAAATGATTGCTAGATTGGAGCACCCACCTATAGTAGTTGGAATGGGACCTTAAAATTCATTTTTATATTAGCTGGAGGTTGGAGCAATTGGTTAATGAAGTCAAAAAGGGCAAAGTGGGAGTGCTAACAAGTTGGTTTCCATGTAAATAAAGGCTTTCAAGATGGGCCAATTTTCTAAGATATTTCAGCACTATTCCAATTAACCAATTTTCGTTGAGAAAGAGTAGCCTGAGTTGGGAACAGTTGGTAAGAGAATCTAGTATGTTTCCTATTAGTTTATTACACCATAGATGTAATTCTTGGAGATGGGCAAGTTTGGCACCGAACTTTGATGGAATTGGTCCACTTGGTTTGTTCTCGTTCAAGACCATCCATTTGAGTAAAGTGCAATTGGAGAGTGAAGGAGGAATGGTTCCATGTAGATTGTTCTCACCTAAAACAATCTCAACCAAAGAAGAGAGTTTCCCTAAAATTGAGGGTACGGTACTGTTGGCAGCCAATTCACATTTTTTATTGTCTCATAAGCTGCCTACACTAATGTTTCACAAACATTGATTTTTCGTCGCAATTTTCAAATGAACGACGATTTTATTCTCTGCGCCTTTCCGCACGCCTACCTTCGCTAAGTCTTCACGAGTGTAAGCATGAAGATTTCTCCTTTCGAGGTCACATTTCGATCATTTTCTCAACTGCCAATATCTTTTGTGTCATTATGCATATTGCGCCTATCTTTTTATTGATCTTTACATGATCGGCAATATCCTTTGATGGATTATATAACTCGGTTTTATTGAAGACATTTAGCCTTTGGATTCGCATTTTATGACTTGCCTAAACATTGATTCATTGAATTACATGGAGGTAATGATTTATCTTTTATAATCCCTATTGTTGATCCTTATCATAGCTCTTGGCATATCAATTTATGCAATATCAATTTGACACCTTGGTATACTCATTGGACATCCTTATATCAATTGTGTGATTGGGTTTCGTTGAATTT
>ML792800.1:408830-431933 GCA_009831015.1 Picea engelmannii | reverse complement strand
TATGGAGATATACTCTGTGGAATATAGGGTTTGTGACCAGTCCTGAAACTAGTCAAAAAACAGGTGTTCCGGGTAAAACAGTCATAACTTTTTCATACAGACTCCAAATGCAGTGGGACCACTGCCATTGGAAAGATTACGGACTTTAGTTTCTTGTGTGCGAGTTTCAGAATCAGATGTTAAATATTGAGCGTTGGGCATGCTGTACAAGTCGGGTCTTCTGAACAGACCAGAATTGAATAAAGTTTTATTATCTCTCATATATTCTTGGGTGGAAGGAAGGGGCAAGGATAGAGAGTTCAGATCTCTCTTTATATTGGAGGATTGTATATTCCTCTTGGAGGTTTATCCCTCCCTTTACATTTGGAAGTTGTAGCTACCTTTGGAAGTCATTACTTCCCTTGAACAAAACTATTGATTATTTCTCATATATTGTGCATGGTGTATTGTGGTGTATTTATACTATTGTTCATTTCTCATTGGATATAATTGAATGGTTTAAGTATAAGTTGAAAAGGGTTTTAAATTGTACTTGATACTGATTCACCCCCCTCTCAGTATCAACAAGGTCTACTTATGTCTAATGAATTTTACATTTTTTTATAAGATATTTTTATTATTAATTTTTTAAATAAAATTATATTAATAAAAAAAATTAGATGTATTTAATTAATTTAATATATATATATTTTTTCTTCATTAAATCATATTTTTATTGTTAGATTTTATTTTCAAAATATTTGTCACACTATCAATCTTCCTAACTTTTTGAGTCAACACAATTATAAGGATTTTGGAAAGATTCTTTTAATGCTTTTCTAGCACATAAACAAAATTTTAAAGAAAAACAAGTAATCAGTTACCCTTTTAAAGTCTGAGAAACCAATTCTATCTTAGTGGAAGTTAATCATTATCATCATCATCCTCATCATATTCATTTTTTTAATTATTTAAATTATAAATAAATAAATAAATAAAACAACTCATAAATAAATATTTTAAAATAAAAATAAACATTTAAAATAAAATAGTATTTTTTAAAACTTAAAAAAAAAAAAAGTTTAGAATATTGTGAATGAATTTATAGTTTTAATGATCAACCTTCAACCAATTTTATTGAATGTAATTTGAAATGCAACATAAAATCCTCCTATCTAATTCATTTATATATATTCATAATATTTTGACGATTATGTTTTATTTTTAAGCTATAACGACAACCGTTTCAAACTTTATTAATAATCAATTACTATCATGTCTTATAGTTTTAGACACCTATAAGAATCCATTTTCGTTTTATGTAATATGCCAATTAATTTAAATTTTAACTTTTAGATTGAATTGTGATTGTGTAGTGATAATATATACTATATAGTTTTTATGAAATTTAAAAGTAATAGCTACAAGGTAGATATTCTATATTTAGGACTATTTTTTCATGTCACGATAATTATATATTGTCATAAGTAATCATATTAAGAAGTTTGGTTTTAATAACTATATCAAAATATTGTAAAAATGTTAGAGAAAATGACATAATGTGTAGAGGTAAGAGTTATGTTTAAACTATTTAAATAGAGTCATACTTATTTTTTTAAATATGTTTTTTAAATATTTTTTATAGAAATAAATTTTAAAAATATATTATTATAAAAATTAATAATAACATTAAATATTTTATTAATGTGATACTTAACAAAATATTTAAACATATTTAAATAAATTGAAATAAAAATTTATTTGAAAACAAATTTTATTCCTAAAAATTAAAATGCATTTTATTTTTCCATATTTAATTTAATTAACATACTTTATATAAAATTTTAATATAAATTTTATTTATGAAATCTCACATCTTCGTAATTTTCTTGACCTAATGAGAATCCAAAATTTCATAGTTACTTTCACCTACCCAAACAAATATAAAAACATGTTTGTAGTTCAAATATTATTAAACAGGTTCATAGTTTAGACATTTTTGGAATATCTTAAACTTATGATTGACCAGTATTTAAAGAGAATTTTTAGTTGTGCCTTCATGTATAACGTTGCTCCAACAACCTGTCTGCTAAGAAAAATCTATAACAGAAGGTTGTGTAATTCTAAGATTGTGATAGTGTCAGGATGAAAATCACTTTGAGTGACAATTTAAATCTTATTTAAAATGCAGAAAGAACAAATCCGAATTACATGAATACACTCAATATAATACAAGATTTGTATCAAAATAATACAATCACCAAGACCAAGATAATTGGAATAATATACTCTTAAAGATTGACAAAATTAATACATAAATGATATCATTTAATCATGTATTGATAAAACAGACTAAAGTTAATTTAAATCAATGCATAATCAATAAATCAAAGAATATGAACCATAATCAAAGATATTATAATGAAAAAAAAACCTCTTTTACTCACAGGACAAAAGCCATTAAGCAATCCAAAATTTCATATTCTTCTTCGAAAATACTGGTCCATTCTCCCAAAATTCCAACCATTCGTTACTCCTTTTGAATTTATTTTTTACAAAATAAATAATATACAAAAAGAAAGGATCAAAATCCTCCTCTGAATCTCTTCCATCCCTCTCCTTTTTGAAATCGAGGTCATTAGTGTCATGTGTAACTTCTTTCCCATGTCTTTTAATTTTATTTTTATCATCACTAATCTTGGTCTATATAGGATCAGAGGCGATTGATGACTTATCCCTTAAAAGACTCAGGATTTCTTCTAAAGGTTTATTTGGAACAAAATCACATTTTTTGGAGGTGACTTAGGCTACCGGAAGAAACTCGATCGGAGAATTGGTAGGTAAGACAGAGTCTTTCGAGACCTGCATCTCAATTTAGAAATCTTGCAGAGAATGGGCCAATACACTTAGACCGACAGGTTCATCATTACTCAGAGGAAAACAAGAAATTGGCTCAGATGACAAAGGAGAAAACCTATTCCTAAAAAGAAAACTCTGCCAATTATCTCTTGTTTTCAACAATTGGTCATTAACCAAAATACAAATTAAACCATGATGGAACAAACTAGACTCGGGGTTAGGGTTCTGTCTCTAGTAAAACTTAGACATTTTCCGAAGACTTTTGAGTAAATAAAAAGATAAGTTCAAGTTAAACCCTAGAAAAATCATCAATAACCGTATATGAAACAAAAACACCAGCCCATAATGCCCTTCGCAGGTAAAAAATTGTTTAATTACCAACAGTAAGCCATGCCAACAGGTTTTGAACAACTATATAGGCGTAACTTTTACATTATAGCGTAATATTTTGGAGACCAACAATGAATGCCATAGGATGCACTCTATCTTCAGATTCTTGAACCATCGATCCCCTTCCTGTGAAAAAACTGTGGCCTCGGCTATGGATTCCTCATTCACTTGCAACTGTATGTCTCCTACCTTAGTTTTGGCTACGTCAAACGTTTTGGCAAAGGCCTGTGCAACTTCTAGGTTGAAACCCTCAAAATATTTGATGAATTTTACCCAACTGAAATGGACGAGATCATCTACAGTATCATCATGAGATAACAAAACTTGCAAGCCATTCAGCTCCACTCTAACCACATGAGCCATCAGCTTGCGAACAATGTACCAAAAGATGCAAAACGAAGGGGTATGTGCTTGAGTCAAACCAAAACAAATGGTTGAGTTTGCATGGCTAATGGTGAACCAAACACTAAGGGTTTAGAGAGACGTTACTATGAATTCCACCTCAAGCTTTGATTAAACACCCAGAAAGGATGAAAAACTTAAAAACCACTTTGTTTCCTAAAACCTACTCTCTGGTCATGAAGGACCATCCTGAAGATGAAATGAATGTGATCATTGATGGACAGGACAGAGAGATGATAGTTTCATAGCACAGACGCTAGCCTTGTCATACGTCGTCAAGACAGTGACAAAACAGTTCATTGCAACATTCAAATCATATGGTGAGGTAAAAATACATAACCAAAATCGCAAAGGTTAAGAAATGAATCAAACTTTGAAAATTTATTTAATAATAAAATAAACCACCCACGATTTTGTTTTAACCTAAGGCTATGAAACTTTTATGAAATTTTAACATGGTTTCCAATTCACCATTTAAACGTAGCCTAAGTGCTTTGTGAATTTAGGTTTTATAAAGGTCTGTTTGATTGTACAAGGTGAAAACCTTTGGAGTTCAGTCAATGTGCTTATAAAAATATTTCAATTTCATGCTTGCCAGTCATGAAATTGAAATGGGTAAACGTGTCAGCTACCAATGAAATAAAATCAAAGCAAATGATCAACAAAGTAATTACCAAAAAAAAAGCAATCAATTATGTCGTATATAAAAATTAGGAAGTGGGTAAAAAAAAATTTCTCTTTGTGATTTTTTGTGTTTCAAAAATCGAAGAAGCTAGATGATAATTTGGCTGCCAACATATCCCTAAATGGAATCTGGTGCCAGGAGTCCAACATAACTAGAGTGTCATCGATCCAAGGTACAGTTTGGGTGTTATGGTGAGTTGTAACTCGCCTACTGAAGTCATTCAGGGACATAATGACAATTTAGTCTGGGGGCACAAAATCACAATCGGGGGACGTAACTGAGTTTCATAAGCTCTAAAAGGTGTATATGACCAACGCCCACACAACCATGGTGCCCATAATCGCCCGGCACATGAGCTTTGAAATTTGACCACCTGTGTCAGATTTGCATTGTGCCTCACTGAGCCAAACCCTAGCTCCGAAGATTCTCTAACAAACACTTTTTTGGGTGACGAAATCACAGGAGAGGGGTCCCCCTAGTTGGAATCTGGTGCCAGGAGTCCAATATAATTATTGTTTCATCGATCCGAGGCACGATTTGGTTTCTATGGTAAGTTGCAACTAGCTTTATGAAGCCATTCAGGGACACAATGACAATTTAGTTTGGGGGCACAAAATCATAACCAGGCAACGTAATTGAGTTATGTAAGCTCTGAAAGGTGTGTATGACCAACCCCCACATGAACACGGTGCCCACAATATCCCAACACATGGGCTTTGAAAGTTGACCCCCTGTGTCGGATTTTCATTGTGCCTCACTAAGCTAAACCCTAGTTCCAGAGACCTATAATAGGCACTTTTCTGGGCGACGAAATCATAGGAGAGGGTTCTCCCTAGCTGGAATATGGTGCCAGAAGTTCAACAGAACTAGTGTTTCATCTATCTGATGCACGGTTTGGGTGCTATGGTGAGTTGCAACTCACCTCCTGAAGCCATTCAATGACACAATGACAATTTGATCCGGGGGCACAAAATCAAAACCAGGTGAGGTAACTGAGTTTCGTAAGCTCTAAAAGGTGTGTATGAACAACTCCCACAAGAACACGGTTCCCACAATTGCCCGAAATAGGGGATTTCAAAGTTGACCCCCTATGCCGGATTTGCATTGTGCCTCACTGAGCTAAACCCTAGTTTTAGAGATCCTCTAACAAACACTTTTCTGGGTGACGAAATCAAAGGAGAGGGCCGCCCATAGTTGGAAATCGGTCCCGGGAGTCCAAAATAACTAACGTTTTGTTGATTCGAGGCACTAATTGGGTGCTATGGAGAGTTGCAACTCGCCTCCTGAAGCCATTCAGGGACACAATGACAATTTGATCCGGGGGCACAAAATCACAACCAGGCGATGTAACTCAGTTCCGTAAGCTCCGGAATGTGTGTATGACCAATGCCCACATGACCATGGTTCCCACAATATCCCGACACACAGGATTTTAAAGTTGACCCCCTGTTCCGTATTTGCATTGTGCCTCAATGAGATCAACCCTAGTTTCAGAGATCCTCTAACAAACACTTTTCTGGGCGACGAAATCAAACGAGAGGGGTCCCCCTAGCTGGAAACCGATGCTAGGAGTCCAAAATAACTAGCATTTCATCAATCCAAGGCATGAATTGGGTGCTATGGCGAGTTGCAACTCGCCTCCTGAAGCCATTCAGGGACACAATGACAATTTGATCTGGGGGCACAAAATCACAACCAGGCGACATAACTTAGTTTCACAAGCTCTGAAAGGTGTGTATGACCAACACCCACATGACCACGGTGCCCACAATCGCCTGACACATGGGATTTTAAAGTTTACCCCCTATGTCATATTTGCATTGTGCCTCACTGAGCTAAACCCTAGTTCTGGAGATCCTCTAAGAAACACTTTTTTGGGTGAAAGAATCAGAGGAGAGGGATCCCTCTAGCTGGAATTCAGTCCCAAGAGTCCAACATAACTAGCGTTTCATCAATTCAAGGCACATTTTTGGTGCTATGGCGAGTTGCAACTCGCCTCCTGAAGTTATCCAAGGACACAATGACAATTTGGTCCGCGGGCACAAAATCACAACCGGGCGACGTAACTAAGTTTCGTAAGCTCTAGAAGGTGTGTATGACCAACGCCGACATGACCACAGTGCCCATAATCACTCGACACATGGGCTTTGAAAGTTGGCCACCTGTGTCATCTTTGCATTGTGCCTCACTGAGCTAAACCCTAGTTTCGTATATCCTCTAACAAACACTGTTATGGATGATGGAATCACAAGAGAGGGGTCCCCCTAGCTAGAATTCGGTGCCAAGAGTCCAACATAACTAGCGTTTCATCGATCTGAGGCATGGTTTGGTTGCTATGGTGAGTTGTAACTAGCCTCCTGAAACCATTCAGGGACACAATGACAATTTGGTCTGGGGGCACAAAATGACAACCGAGTGACGTAACTAAGTTTCGTAAGCTCTAGAAGATGTGTATGACCAACACCCACATGACCGTGGTGCCCACAATTTCCCGACACATGGGATTTGAAAGTTGACCCGCTATGTCGAATTTTCATTTTGCCTCACTGAGCTAAACCCTAGTTCTAAAGATCTTGTAACAAGAACTTTTTTGGGCGATGTAATCATAGGAGAAGGGTCCCCCTAGATGGAATCTAGTGCCAAGAGTCCAATACAACTGACATTTTGTCGATCCGAGACTTGGTGTAATTGGAAACATGCCTCCTTTTATATGAGGAGAAGGGGGTTAAAATCATGATGAGGTACATGATAATGATGAGGATGAATATGATTTTTCTAAGACATGAGAAATCTAAACCTAACAACAGGTCTTTCCCATGATCTAAACCATGGGTTTCAACGACATCAAAAATATGAGAAAATATGAACAAGGCCCATTTGAGCTACCAATAATTGATAAAAGACATAAAGGCCTATGGATGAGATCCACTCCTAAATACACCATTTTCTTAAAATGGAGAGCTACATTCTATCTTTACCCCACCAACAAATAAGAAGGATGAATGTGAGAATATGATAGGGGATTTGAGTTAGAGGACTCTAGTCCTTGTTATTATCAAGCCATGTTAACCCCATTAGAAGCAATCTTATTATGAAGGGAAGCAAGGATCAATACAAACATTTATTTTATTTGACCATGCCATTCTTCTAAGACTCTATAACAGAAAGAGAGAAAACTAGCCAATTTTTTTTGTATAGTTGCACTATATCCTTCTGACTCAAGCTACACATAAATAAACAACTCAACACAAGAAATGAAAATTGACATATTAACATAACAATATGATGTAGGAGCATCACCTTCAAAGTCAACAGTGCACACGTGGAGGCAGAAGAATGACATCTCAGCAAGGACATAGTTTCAAATCAAACATTTATTTCATAATTTAATCGGTTGTTGATATATTTTGTAATCAACATTTTAAAAATGTAACTTTTTTGTAAAGTCTTGAAGAAATGTAAGAAATGCAGATATGGAGTGTTGACTCTATCTGGCAATAACTAGTATTTATTGTAATAGGAAAAAGTAGGTAACAACTTTGAATTTGATAGAATAGATTTCAGATAGGATGAGAGAGCTCGTGGAGCCGGTCCTTAGATAGTTCATTGTTGCATTGTAATAGAGAGGTAAGAGTATGTATGAGACAGAATAAATATCAGAGAGATCAGTAGAGCAGAGTAGAGTAGCAAAAACACTATGTATTTTGTTTTTCATGAATGAATAGAACATACAAAAATTGACCCAAATCCTTGGACTCTGTTCATTTCATGTGTGATTGAATGAACGTTATTTTGTGTGTATGATTTGTTACAGTTCATTTCATGTATGAGTGTTTGAGATATTAACTGTATGAGTTCGTGACGAAGCTGGTTGAGTTTCAATCGTTTCTCTTCTGATACTTGTATGCAAGGTGTGCATATCGAACGCAAGGAGTGCGTCGACTGAGTCTCAGATTGACTCAGAGAAGTTCAAAAATAATCAAAGAAACTCAGACCAGGTTCAAGGTGTGCACAGTGTCAAGAAGCCAACAAGCTTCGAAGAACAAACACAGAAGAATGCCAGGTTGACGAGAAGCATTTTCTTTGCAAGAAAATCCTTCGAACTGAGTTATTCGAAATCCCAAGAAGGCAAAGTGTGCATGGGAGATCGAAATCTTTTCAAGGATAGAAGATCAGAAGAGATAACACTTTTCACGAGTGTTGATGAGATCCCAGAGATGGATTCATCGAAAGAACAAAGGTTTGGAGCTTTTGAAAGCAGATAAATATTCCAAGGCGGAGAGATATCAGAAGCTCAGGAGGAAGAACGACCATGATCGTCGGATCATAGGGGAGAAGATCGACAGTTGTCAGATCTAGAGGAAGGTGCATGAGTATTAACACTCGCACACACAGGAGAGAAGCTATCGGGGTTAAAACGTGATACTTATGGAGTCCGGAGACCCTGAATAGAATCTCGACCATCTGATCAGTGTGATAGACCTGATCCGTCAGCACTGGAGGTGAAGACCAAGCGTGGAATTTCTAGGAGGAATCACAGTCATTGGTTGTTGTAAGCTCAGGAGGGACAATGGCTTGAAACTTGAGATTCCCGAAGTCCAGAGTACCGGAACACCGAAGTGGAATCTCAATCGTTTGATTGATTAAGCATGATTTGTTAGATATCTCAGGCGCATAAGGACTCATGTTTGAGACTTGAAATCTCAGAAGTCCAGAGACCTAGAGGAAATCTTGATCGTCGATCGAGAAGAGGTTCATTGGACCATTGATCTAGGTTGAAAGGTCAAACATTCGAGGAGAAGGCAGTACCATTGATCTACAGGATAGGTGTTTGTAGATTGTTAACTCCAAAACGTTGGAGTACGAAAAGAAGTTGAGTTTGAGATTTCAAAATCCCAGAGTCTGGAATTGCAAAGAGGACCTCGACCGTTGATTCAGGGAGAGTTGATCTGGTCCGTAGATAAGAAGGGTGCATATATAAATGTATATTTGGATGTTATCATCAAGATCGTGAGATCAACGATACCATGTCATTGTGGGGATAAAATTTGCGAGGAAGTTAAGGAATCTAAGCGGGCCGCAATTTGAACCGTGGTTTTTTCTAGAGGACATGTGTAGGATGGAGGAGCATTGTGGGCCCAAAATAAGTTTGAATCCAAACCACTTGTGACCGCACCCGTAATCGTGTGGTCTTAGCCCCAGGTCATATCAAGTGAGGGATTATCTAAAAGGGAGCTAACAATTGCACTCTGAGTTTTTCGCACAGAGCGAACGTGAAGGTCGTGGGTTACTATTAAACCTACACCAGGAAGCCGAGGGGGCCTGTGTTTAGATACAAAGGGGGACCTTTAAGGTTCCAGAGAGTCTTTAGACTCGAGAATCAGAGGATCCAAGACCAGGAGGTCGCGTATCCCTACGGGAGTAGGGAGCTACATCGGGTGGTATAAGAGCTAATTTTAAGTTTGTTTGCAGACAACGAAAAAAGGAGAAAGGAGGAAAATTTGGTATCATTTGTGGTATCAAATTTATTTTCAATCTTTGTCATAGGTGATGTAGTGGAATCATGCCACCCAGAAGATGCAGAGAGAATGCAGAAATGGAAGAAGAAATGAGGCGACTCTGAATGAGACTGGACGCCATGGAAACAACACAGAGAAGAGCAATAGATGATGGTGATGTCAGTGAATCTGAGAGAGAATAATAAGAAGAGGGCAAAGAAAATGTAGCAGAGGATGTTGCACAAGATCGCTTAATAAAATTTGTTTCAAAGATAGGAGCCAGAGTAAGAATAGAGGTACCTATGTATGAAGGAAATTTGGAAGTTGAAGAATTGTTAGATTGGGTACGTGCTATGGACAAATACTTCGATTACAAAGATATCGAAGAAGACAATATGGTGAAGCATGCAGTGACAAGACTAAAAGGTCATGTAGTGTTATGGTGGGATGAACTGCAAGCCAAACGCAGGAGAAATAGTAAGCAGAAAATTAAAAACTGGGATAGGATGGTAGCTAAGTTGAAAGCCAAATTTATCTTGAAGGATTACGAAATCAATCTTTACAGAAGATTGCAGAACCTGAAACAAAGGGGTTTATCAATGAAGGAGTACACTGAGGAATTTTATTGACTGAACATTAGGGTTGGACAGAAAGAGAATGAATATGAGAAGACAGCCAAATACATCAATGGGCTGAGATATGAAATAAAAGAGGATATCATCATGATGTCTGTCAATAAAGTTGAGGATACCTATCAAGCAGCCTTGAAACATGAGGAAAAATTGGCCAGGAAGAAAATCCAACGAAGCAGAGGAGGAAATTCAAGAAGAGGCAAGGGAACCAACAGAGAGAAGTTCCAGAAATCGAAGCCTGAAGCTGAAAAAAAACATAGTCACCATGAGAAGGGTGGAAGTTCTAAATAAGGACAATATTGAGGAAGAAGTTCTTTTTCCAGAGGTAGAGGAAGAGGAAGAGCCAGAGGAGGCATGGTTAAATGCTATACCTGTGGAAAGGAAGGGCATAAATCTTAGGAATGTCCCAACAGAAAGAGAAAAGGTGGAGAAGCACACATTGTTGAAGCACAAAAGCATGTGGAAGCAGAAGCAATAGAAGGAGGAAGAAACCTCATGATGAGGAAGATCCTTTTTAAACCAAAAAAGGAACCAAAGGAATCAGTTCAACAAACAAGCCTATTCAGAACTACTTGCAAGAAAAAAGACAGAGTTTGCAAGGTGGTCATAGAGAGTGGAAGCACTGACAATCTAGTATCCACAGAGATGGTGGATAAGATGGAATTGAAGACAACTACACATCCAAATCCATACAAGATATCGTGGTTATAGAGAGGACATCAATTCATGCTAAGTCAACAATGCCAAGTTGAATTTAAAATAGGAGGTTACAAAGATGAAATATTATGTGATGTAATTCCTATGGATGTCTTTCATATTTTATTGGGGAGGCCGTGGTAGTATGACCGAAAGGTTATTCATGATGGAAGAAAAAATACCTATACCCTAGAAAAGAATGGTAGAATACATATGTTGTTACCCATAGAAGACAAAGAGAAAAAGACAGAAGCTAGTTCAAGCATACTTCTCATGAGTGAGAAGGAGCTCTTGAATGAAGTCAAGAAGGAGAAAGCAATGTAGTTTGTTGTAGTGAGGAAGCCTAGAGTTATCCTTATGAATACTTCTATAGAAGACTTGCTTATAGAAATCCAAAAAATATTAAAAAACTTTGCTGATATAGTCGTGGATGAGTTACCACACTCATTGCCACCCATTAGGAGCATAAGCCATCATATTGACCTTATTCTAGGAGCTAGTCTACCAAAAAAAGAAGCTTATAGGTTGACACCTAGAGAGAATGAGGAAGTCAAAAATCAAGTCCAGGTTTTGTTGGATAAAGGGTTAGTCAGAGAAATCCTAAGCCCATGTGCAGTATTGATTGTATTAAGCCCAAAGAAATATGGAGGATGGAGGATGTGTACATATTATCGAGCCATCAACAAGATAACCATTAGATACAAATTCCCTTTACCAAGGATGGATGATTTGATGGATTGTTTGAGTGGAGAGAGCTATTTTTCCAAGATAGAATTGAAAAGTGGATATCATCAAATAAGAATGAGAGAGGGAGATGAATGGAAAACAAAATTCAAGACAATCGAAGGATTATTTGAATGGCTGGTCATACCGTTTGGATTGACAAATGCACCAAGCACATTTATGAGATTGATGAATGAAGTGTTGAAATACTTCATAGGCAAATTTGTCATAGTATATCTGGATGACATACTAGTCTTCAGTAAGACAAAGGAAGAACACTTAAGACATTCGACATCAGTGATGGAAAGGTTGCAGCAAGAGAAGTTGATAAATCTGAAGAAATCTTCTTTTATGAAGACATAACTCATATACTTGAGTTTTGTGATCTCTTCAAATGAATTGAAGATGGATCTAGAAAAGGTGAGAGAAATCAAAGAGTTGCCATCGCCAAGAAACATATTTGAAGTAAGAAGTTTTCATGGGTTAGCAATTTTTTATAGAAAATTCATCAGAAATTTCAGTGGTATATGTGCACCCATGCTGAACATTGTGAAGAACAAACACAAGTCCTTTAGTTGGATAGAGGAAGCTGAATTTTTTTTCAAAGTGTTGAAAGAGTAGATCACAGAGCAGCTGATTCTGGTCTTACCAGATTTTGGAAAAACATTTTAGGTGAGATGTGATGCAAGTGGATTAGCTATTGGATTAGTCTTGAGTCAAGACAATTGGCCAATTGCTTATTTTAGTGAGAAACTGAATGACACCAAGAAAAAGTATTCCACGTATGACAAAGAATTTTATGCAGTGATTCAAGCTTTGAAAAAATGGAGGCATTATCTAATTCCTAAAGAATTTGTCTTGTACAGTGATAATCATGCTTTGCAATTTATTACTAGGAAAGAAAAGTTGAATCAGAAACATGCAAAATGGGTAGAATTTATGCAGAATTTTACTTTTGTTATTAAGCACATTGCTGGAATTGCTAAAAAAGTTGCAGATGCTTTGAGGAGGAGGAGTTTGATTGTACAGGAATTCCAGGTGGAGACCTTGGGGTTCGAACACCTCAAGGAGATGTATAAAGAAGATGTAGATTTTAAAGAAGCTTACGAGGAATGCAAGAATCCTTTATTGGGAGACAAAATCCCATGGAATGAATATTTGATTAAGGATGGATTACTGTTCAAAGGGAGCCAATTATGTATTCTGAAATTCTCAATGAGATATAACCTACTGAAGGAGAAACACAGTGGAGGTTTAGCTAGACATTTTGGTCACGACAAGACATTTGCATAGCTGAGCAATTCATATTATTAGCCAAGCGTGAGAAAAGAAGTGAAGAAGTTCATGAACAAATGCAGAATTTGTCAGTATGCAAAGGGAAAGAAACAAAACATTGGTTTATATCATCCATTACCAATTTCAGAAAGGCCATGGGATGCAATCAATATGGATTTTTTTTTGGGATTGCCGAGAACTCAAAAAGGGATCGATTCCATATTCGTTGTGGTGGATAGATTTTCAAAAATGGCACATTTCATACCCTTCCATAAGACAAGCGATGACACACACATTGCCAATTTGGTTTTCAAAGAAGTAGTGAGACTACATGGATTACCGAGGAGCATAGTTTTAGACAGAGACACCAAATTTGTAGGACACTTTTGGAGGACTCTATGGAAGAGGCTGGGGATGAACTTATCCTTTAGTTAAAAATATCACCCTCAGATAGATGGAC
The DNA here is from genome assembly GCA_009831015.1 of Picea engelmannii. Lineage (NCBI taxonomy): Eukaryota > Viridiplantae > Streptophyta > Pinopsida > Pinales > Pinaceae > Picea > Picea engelmannii. The sequence goes on along the minus strand of ML792800.1, from coordinate 418,334 downwards.
AAACTGAAGTTGTAAAAAATATTCTAGGAAACTTGTTGAGAAGTTTAGTCACTGAGCAAGGTCGACAATGGGATCAGATTCTGGCACAGGTAGAGTTTGCATTCAACAATTCAGTGAACAAGAGCACATGAAAAAGTCCATTTGAAATTGTGTATGGTATATAATCAAGAGGGATTATAGAGTTGAGAGATTTGAATCAAGATGAGTTCAGAAGTGATGGAGCAGAGGATTTTGCAACAGAAATGCAGAAACTCCATGATAGAGTCAGAGAGAAGCTACAGGACAATAGTCAGAAATACAAGAGCAGAGTTGATCAAAAGAGAAGAGAAGTTCAAGTCGAAGTCAGAGATGAATTTTTAGCTCATTTGAGAAAAGAGAGGTTTCCAAGGGGAACATATAACAAATTAAATATGAAAAAGATAGGACCATGTAGGATTCTCAGAAAATTCGTAGCCAATGTTTATGAGATTGAGATGCCAGACAATGTTGGGATATCACCGATATTCAATGTTGCAAACCTATATCCTTACAGGAGAGATGAAGTAGAAGAATTAGATGATCAGAAAAAAATTTAGTGGGAAGAGAAATTTCCCACAACATAAAAACCTCAGATGGAGAAAATCATTGAACATAGGGATGGAAAGAAAACCAAGAGGAAGACATATCCTGAATACTTAGTGAAGTGGACAGATCATCCAATGGAAGATGCAAGTTGGGTCACAGAACCTGATATTTTGGAGCATGGAAAGACAGTGCAGGAGCTCATGGACAAGAGTCCATGAATTTTTTTAACCAGAGGAGTATGATGTAGGAGAATCGCCTTCAAATTCAACAAGGCACACGTGGAGGCAGAAGAATGAAATCTCAACAAGGACAGAGTTTCAAATCAAACATTTATTTCAGAATTTAATCGGTTGTTGAGATATTTTGTAATCAACATTTTAAAAATGTAACTTGTTTGTAAAGTCTTGAAGGACTGTAAGAAATGTAGATATGGAGTGTCGACTCTATCTGGAAATAACTAGTAGTTATTGTAATAGGACAAAGTAGGTAACAACTTTGAATTTGATAGGATAGATTTTAGATAGGACAAGAAAGATCATGGAGCCGATCCTTAGATAGTTCATTGTTGCATTGTAATAGAGCAGTAAGGGTATGTATGAGATAGAATAGAGATCAAAGAGATCAACAGAGTATAGTAGAGTAGCAAAAACACTATGTATTTTATTTTTCATGAATGGATAGAACAGATAGAAATTGTCCCAAATCCTTGGACTATGTTTATTTCATGTGTGATTGAATGAATGTTATTCTGTGTGTATGATTTTTTACAGTTCATTTCATGTATGATTGTTCGAGAGATTGACTGTATGAGTTCGTGATGAAGATAGTTGAGTTTCAATCGTTTTTCTTCTGATACTTGTATGCAAGCTGTGCATATCGAACGCAAGGAGTGCGTCGACTGAGTCTCAGATTGAATCAGAGAAGTTTGGAGAGAATAAAAAAATATTAGACTAGGCGCAAGGTGTGCATAACATCAAGAAGCCAATACGCTTCGAAGAATAAATGCAGAAGAATGCCAGGTGGGCGAGAAGCATTTTCTTTGAAAGAAAAGCCTTCGAACTGAGTTATTCGAAATCCTGAGAATGCAAAGTGTGTGTGGGAGATCGAAATCCTTTCAAGGATAGAATATCAGAAGAGATAAGACTTTTCACAAGTGTTGATGAGATCCAAGAGATGGATTTGTCGGGAGAACAAAGGTTTGGAACCTTTGAAAGAGGATAAATCTTCCAAGGCAGAGAGATATCAAAATATTAGAAGGAAGAACGAACGTGATCGTCGGATCATAGGGGAGAATATCGACATTCGTCAGATCCAGAGGAAGGTGCACGAGTCTTAATGCTCGCACGCATAGGAGAGAAGCTATCGGGGTTGAAACTTGAGATTTCCGGAGTTCAAATACCCAGAATAGAATCTCGACCATCTGATCAGTGTGATAGATCGGAGCCATTAGATCACTGGAGGCAAAGACCAAGCGTCAAATTTCCAGGAGGAATCACAGTCATTGGTTGTTGTAAGCTCAGGAGGGAGAGCGGCTTGAAACTTGAGATTCCCAAAGTCCGGAGTGCCAGAACGCTGAAGTGGAATCTCAGTCGTTTGATTGATTAAGCATGAGCCGTTAGATATCTCAGGTGCATAAGGACTCAAGTTTGAGATTTGAAATCTCAGAAGTCCGGAGACCTGGAGGAAATATCGACTGTCGATCGAGAAGAGGGTCGTTGGATCATTTATCTAGGTTGAAAGGTCAAACATTTGAGGAGAAGGAAAGACCGTTGATCTACAGGACATGTGTCTATAGATTGTTAACTCTGAAAGGTTGGAGTATAGAAAGAAGTTGTGTTTGAGATTTCGAACTCTCGGAGTCTGGAATTGCGAAGAGGACCTCGACCGTTGATTTAGGGAGAGTTGATCTGGTTCGTAGATAAGAAGGGCACAGATCTGAACTTCGATTTGGACGTTATCATCAATATCATGAGATCGATGATCCTGTGTCATTGCAGGGACATAAGTTGCGAGGAGGTTAAGGAATCGAAGGCAGGCCACAATTTGAACCGTGGTTTCATCTGGAGGACACGTGTAGGCTGGAGGAGCATTGCAGGCCCAAAAGCAGTTTGACTCCAAACTGCTTGTGGTTGTGCCCACAATCGCGTGGTCATAGCCCCAGGTCATATCAAGTGAGGGCTTATCTGAAAGGGAGCTAACGATTTCACTTTGATTTTTTCGCATAGAGCGAACGGGAAGGTCACGGGTTACTATTAAACCTGCACCAGGAAGCCGAGGGGGCTTGTGTTTAGATACAGAGGGGGACATTTAAGGTTCCAGAGAGTCTTTAGACTCAAGAATCGGAAGATCCAAGACCGGGAGGTCGCACAACCCTACAGGGGAGTAGGGGGGCTGCATCACAATATCCAAGTAAGTTATTGAAAGTCAACTAATGATACCTTATTTTCCATCCAGATAACAAAATTGGGCCACTTTTTTTCTTGTTTCATCTCGAATTTGTATTGTGATGGAGAATGGCCATATTGTTGCTCCTTTCAAAACATGGAAGATGGACTAGTTAAAGTAATTAATATTCAATCATTTACTTTTTTGTACAAAATTTTAAAAAAATATCATTTCAGATATTCCCAGGACTTACAAACTTGCATATTGAGGATTCTAATAATTTTTTTCCACTATGATGTGTGGCATGAAATTTGGAAAGACTGGCCTTTGAGGCCTTGTCCTGAAACATACAGTAATTCAATTTAGATTATGCACGAGTAAAATATAAAAATCATTTAATGAATTTGAAATAATCTAGTGTTGAAAATTCAAATACTTGTATGCTCTCCTCACTGGACTTCTTATGTGCATCCACTCTATCATATCATTTCACGAGATATTTCCATACTTTAACACTTACATCAATTGGCCTTCTTTTGTTCCTTATCTCGGGAGGAATTCCTTTTATCTTTTTCGTTTGGTTGCAACAAAATCTCTTGGAATTTTGAGTCATTTTTTTTTATCTGCTTTACTGACCAACCTATCCCAAATTCAGTTTCCATGACATTGATGACTTTTTTTTAAGGTGCACGAGTATCTTCGAGAATGGAAGATGTAGATGCTTTTTGAAGTGTTGAATGCATGATTCCTTCAACCTATGCATGAACACTTTCCCGGAATATGTCATTCTGATATTCCCATAAACAACATCATATTCTACCTTGGTTTCGTATGTACCAATGCAAGATGCATAACATGTACTCGTGGTCGAAGAAATATGTGACCTAAAAGTGGTTGGTACATTGGATGTCTCTACTCCATGTTCCACATTCTTAGAGGTTATTGAGATTAATTTTTTCCTTGATCTTTTGCACGATCCAGGAATTGATGGGGAATCAATCAATTCCCTTTGAGAGGGTTGGTTTGGTTGGATTGTTTCAGTTCCTTTAATATATTGTTCTTCCACATATTTGGCTAGCATGGGCAAGTCCATACCTTCTAGTTTATTCACTGCTTCTATGCCCAATATAGAAGCCATTGCCTCTTTCAATTTCTCTAGGTCATGTCCCTATATATGTACGGTAATTTTCTTATTTTAAATTTAAAAATAAAAACAATAAACCTTATATATATAGAGGAAATTTTTTCTTTTATAATTTTGAAATAAAAAACTAAAAAATAAAATTCAAACAAGCAATGGAAACATGCAAAAATCTATAATTTGAGTATGAAATACCTCATTATGGAAAGAATCAGATCCCTTTCCTCATTTCCCTCCGTTTCTTGACATTTTTTGATGTCCTAGGGAGAATTGTTTTCTTCCAGACTATGGAAAACCCCTCTCTTTGATCTGTATGCATTGAAACACTCGATGGGATTATATGTTGATACTGAGAGGGGGGTGAATCAGTATCAAGCACAATTTAAAAAAAAATTCAACTTATACTTAAAACATAATATTATATTCAATGAACAATGAACAATAGTATAAGAGTTACACCAATACACCACAATACACCCTACACAATATATGAGAAATAATCAATAGTTATTGTTCAAGGGAAGTAATGATTTTCAAAGGTAGCTACAACTTCCAAATATAAAGGGAGGGATAAACCTCCAAGAGGAAGATACAATCCTCCAATATCAAGAGAGGGTTGACCTCTTCATCCTTGCCCCTTCCTTCCACCCAAGAATATATGAGAGATAATAAAACTTTACATTAAATCATCACTATCAACCAACCATCACATAGAACCTAATAATGCTTCTTGAGACTTATTAAACTTCCGCAATTCTTCAATTCTTGGAATAATTGCATCCTGTAGATAATATTACTCAATGTATTCTCTGAAACTCCTCCAAGTTTCACTCCTTGAATCCTCCCCAAAAAGAAGTTATAGAGAGAATAGTAGACCTTATTCAATTCTGGTTTATTCAGGAGAGCGAACTTGTACAGAATGCCCCGCGCTCCATATTTAACATCAGATTCTGAAACTCCCACACATGAAACTACCATCTGTAATATTTCCAATGAAATTGGTCCCACTTCATTTGGATTCTCTATGAAGAAGTTATGACTGTTTTACCCGGAACACCTGTGTATTGACTAGCTTCAGCACTGGTGAAAAACCCTATCTTCCACATAGTGTATATCCATAATTGTAGTGAATAAAGAGATGAAACTTTGACCAAAGGTACCTTGATATGTCTTCTCAATACCATAGAAATTTCACCATCTGAATCGTTCTAGAAAAAAATTTATAGCGAAAATGGTAAGATGACCTAAAAATAACATACCTTAGAACACATCACCAAGAGACTTCATCCTCCCTTGAAATCTGGCCTTCTTTACTTTTGATTTCCTCTGAAATTAGACTTGTGTATCAAATGAAAGTATAATGATATTTATTTATACCATTTATTTCACTTCCTTTTAATATTAGGGCCAACCTGACACTTTCTTATTTTGTAATTATTTTCTTTAATTATCTTCAGGGCCTACATGTACTTCCTTCTTCAATTCACTTTGTCATCTTTAAAAATTCAATTCTCCTCAACCATGAGGATCCACATGATGTGCCACCTACCACCGGAAACAACATGATGTATACTATCCATCCATGGGTTTTGTTTCTGCATGTACATTTTCCTTCATGTCCAAATACCTTCATCAATATTGCGGTCCAAAACCAATGACTAGGGTTGACATCAATGACAACAACCAATATTCCAACATTATAGATCGCTAAATTGGTTATAGGTCAACGAGATCAAGTGGATATATATCATTTGTGGGTGGTGATTTCTTACTTTTCCTTACTTTTCATCATCTGTGGGTGGATATATATCATCAACGTGCTTTCTTACTGTTCCTTTGCGTTGATCAACTGCTTTTGTCTTTGTGGGTGAGGATCTTCCCATGCTTTCCCTAGCCTTCTTACTATCCCTTTACGTCGATCAAATTCCTTTGTCTCTATGGGTGAGGATATTCCCATGCTTTCCCCTTCCTTATTATTGTTCCTTTACATTGATCAACTGCCTCTATCTTTGCGGGTGAGGATCTTCCCACACTTGCCCTTGCCTTTTCTCTAGGTGGTTCTTTTGGGTATGAGATTATTTTTACAATGCATGGGGAAATAATATTACCTGCACATTGGTGTACATGCTTGCTTTTGGGTGCGCATGGGATCTAAAATTGCGAATGGAGATTCTAGAATGCACAAACCCTTTCTTTTGGGTGCACGCGAGATCTAAAATCATGAATGGAGTATCATGAATGCACAAAAGATTGATTTTAGGTGTGCGCGGGCTCTATTGCATGAATGTTTTTTTAATTTCGTGTTATCCAAATTTTGTGTTATCTGAATAATGAATTTTGTATATGCGTGGGCTCTATTATTTTAATTTTCCTTTACTATTCAGCTCTAAATTGGGTGCCATTAGCATTGGATTTAGCACCCCAAGTTGATTGCATTTTGTCCACTGGACGGTGCTAAATCCGATGCTAATGGAACCCAATTTAGAGTCGAATAGTAAAGGAAAACGAAAAATTAATAATAGAGGCGACTCTTTGTAAACCATATAATCAATTGGGGTTTTGTGTGATGGTAATGTGGTTGTATTGTTTAGTAGTGTCTCAACCCATTTTTTTTTCAACTTCAACAAGTGTGTGCCAAGAATTCTCTTTCTCCTTTCTTTGTATTGTTGATGAAAATGCTCATCAATTCTTATTTGGTTGGAAAGGGAGGACTTGATAAGAGTATTCATCAAAGAACAAGGGTTTGTGTCATCAATGGTTTTCTCATAGAAACAATTGAAAGTCAAAACAAAGATATATATGTGGCAACACGGTTGTGGGCCAACATAAAGACTTCTAACAATGAATCTTGGTGGTAGTCAATTCCATTTCTCCTTTTTATTCATGCTTTCTAGAAAAGTCTCAAAATTTTGTATTCTACCCTAATGCCAATCAATGTGGTTGCATTGTACCCATATGAATCCTCAAATCATGCATTTTAGTATGGGTAGACATACTAGATATGGGTAGAAACCATTTGCAATCATTGTCTTTCCTTTTAATTTAATTTCTCTCAAGATTTGGTTATGAGGTAAGAGGGTGTATTTTTCCATATAGGTAATTTTCGATAACTATCATCCAAGATCTAAAAATGCATCATTATTGTGCCCATGTATTCCTATTGGAATATTTGAACTTGACACATGAAAATTAGAGACCAAGATATTGCCATGGTATCCTTAGATGTTGTCCCATTCCATATGTAAAAGTCCATATAAACCTTTGGAAAAATGTGAAAGGCAAAGGTTATGAAAATATTTAAGCTACACAAAGGAATGGCTCAGAGGAGGTGAGCTTGATTGATCCATAATCAGATCCAAGAGCTTGACGGGGCTCAGAAAGGCCTAAAAATAAAATTTCTTGGAATGGATTTAAAACGGACGTGTGCGTAGGCCTCGTTGATACGAACCCAACGCAACTTGAACAGGATCAAACGGACGTCGTATGCTCAAGTTATGGCGATCTGTTCAGTTTGCCAAACAGGCAAAAAAATGTTGATTGTACAATCCGTATAGTGCCACGTGGTAGATGACTGTACATGCCATACGTCCATATAGCTGATGTGGCAAGGCAGAGTTGGCAACTTCTAGAGGTGACATGTGGTAGGCTAACTAGGCATACGGACACTGACGTGGACAAGATAGGTGGACCAACAGGGAAGTGACATGTGTCACCACTACAAGGGTGACACATGGCATGTCTGTACGATGACATGTGGTAGGGTATGGTCATATGACTGGGAATATGATGTGGTAGAGTTGGTCCAATCGACATTTGACACATGGCATGTTTTCAGCAAGGGGTGTGGTGCCATGTGGCCCAGACTTGGGCTGCCATGTGGCACCCATGGATTGGTTTGTTGGAAAAATTATTTTGGTCTCCATGAGGTTCGAACGCATGACCTATCCATCGGGAAACACCTTGGCAGGGCCTGGCTAGCCAGCCCGCCTATGGCTGGTGCTTATTCTCTATGGCAGAAATTAAAAATATAAAGTGTTGTAATGTTTTCGTCGACGAAAAATTAGGGCAGGGGCCTAGCCCCCAGCTTCGACACTATCCATATGACCCTGCAATCCAAACCATGGTCCTTGTTTGTTGGTGCGGTCACAATCCATACTAGCTAGCCATGGTTCCTTCCTAAGCGCCATAGGACCTAGATGTAAATCATTGTGGGTGCATGAATATGGTTAGGGGTATAGCCTTGATTCATAAAATCACCTACGGTTTTGGGACCTTCCCATAGGACCCATTTCATAATTGTTAGCGTGGGATTTTCGAGTAGACCCCGATTTTATGGGGATTCCATACGACCAGGGTTTGCGGGGTAAGGGCCAGTGCGCAGCCCCTAGGGGGCTGGTGCTTGGCCACATCAAGCCATATGACCCTGTATTAAGTCTGCGCACCCAGGACAGAGGGGATTAGCCCATATGTTTGGATAAAATGGGTTTTTCACTTTATTATAGTGATTTTTGATGATTTTATAGGCTGTTTTGGAGATTTTTGACCCTTTTTGGGGGATATTAGGCCCTTTTTGAGTCCAGATCTTGGGGGGAAGTTGGGATATGGTTACAAAATTTAGATCTATATAAACCAGGCCTTCTTGAGTCCAATAGAGGACATTCATAGCAGGTTTATATTGAATATTTTCCAAGCCAAATCCATTTTTATGCGGGGAAGCTATTGAGGAGCGCACCTTTGCGGGCCATTTCTGGGAGCATCGATCATCCAATTTGAGTGTCGCTTTTTTTGTTGGGTTCTTAAGATCTGATAGAAAAAGACCAGATCATTTTTGTGACCTTTTGGAACTGCTTTGATGTACTTATTAATATTTGAATAGAAATAAGAAAGCCTCACCCACTGAGACAAAGGCCTGGAGACGTAGGCGAGATTGTGAACTTCGTTATCACATTGGTGTTAATGGTTTTTTGTTGTTTATGCTTCATTTCATATCTATACATGTTTATATGGATGTTATTTTTCTTATATAAATTCTTTCTCTTTCTTTAAGATTCTTAATTGGTTAATCAACACATGCTTAATAACTCAACCATAGTCGTGTAAAAGATCTTTTCAGATCAAGTGTGATCCGGATTATTTTCAGCACGAAATGAGAGCGGAGATATAATAAAGAAATGCACAGAGATATTGCGGATATTCAATAATATAACAGAAATGTATCAGAGATGCAACCATAAATACAAATATACAGTAATACACGATTTCTATTAATCGAAGAAATGTACAGAGACTGTAAAAATACAGAGTGAAAGACTCGCTAGAATGGTGGCAGCTTATCTCTGAGAAGAGATGTGACGGCTACTCGCATTCGCAAGAAGATGGTTACAATGAGGCTTGGAAGGCCTTTTTACAATAGA
>ML792800.1:384944-407146 GCA_009831015.1 Picea engelmannii | reverse complement strand
TCGAGACCCAACTTGCTATACTCGGACCTCGTCGGGGACATGCACTGAAAAACGATCAAGAGCAACCTGCTCTGATACCACTGATCCGGATTATTTTCAGCACGAAATGAGAGCGGAGATATAATAAAGAAATGCACAGAGATATTGCGGATATTCAATAATATAACAGAAATGTATCAGAGATGTATCAGAGATGCAACCATAAATACAGATATATAATAATACACGATTTCTATTAATCGAAGAAATGTACAGAGACTGTAAAAATACAGATTGAAAGACTCGCTAGAATGGTGGCAGCTTATCTCTGAGAAGAGATGTGACGGCTACTCGCATTCGCAAGAAGATGGTTACAATGAGGCTCGGAAGGCCTTTTTACAATATAAGGGAATGCCAAAAGTCCTAGGCATTCAAAAACCTAACCCTAGGAGATGAAGCGCCAAAAGTCATGTGGGCCCTGTTTGGGTAAGTTGGTGCATCAACTTCCCAGGGTCGTAACGTTTGCATACGATCTCCGTTTTAGGCGTGTGATAGCTCGTTGGAAAGGTATCATCGAGGAGATTCATTTTGGGGGCTCAATCATGCCCTTGGCTATCATTGAGAACCTAGATCTCGAAAAAACTTCATTTAGGCCCTCAAAATGGCCCCGGAAGTGAAAACCTGCTAAAAATAGTAAATTGCCAAAATGGCCAGAAAACTGTTTTGAGCCATTTGGAAAAGGTGGGTGGCCCCCGATATCCACCTGGATCAAAGTGGTATCAAAGCTAGTTGACATTTGGATTTGATTTTTTCATGATAACCAGGGAACATCTAAATCGTGGTGAAGGAGAGCTTGTTGAAGAGAATCCATTGATTGGATTGAGAAAGAGAACTTCTCAAAGCGATAAGATGGCATTGGAAGAGGGATTTTATTAGGATGAGAAAGAGTTTCGAAAAAATTTCTTTGTTATGTCGAAGATGATGAAGGTTTTGTATGAAGATTACTTGGAATGAAAGAGACCAGTTCTTGGTGAATCTTCAAAGGGAAAAAGTAAAGAAGGAGAGGATCCTCCTCAAATTCCTCCTTCACCTCCATCATCACCTCCTTCTTCTCCTTATTCTTCAAGTTCAAGTTCTAAATCCAATGCAAAGAAACATGTCCATAAACATAAGAATGAAATGCCTTTATTAAAACTTGATGTTAAATTCGATTTACCCATGTATGATGGTGAAGTTAATGCAGAGAGACTTGGCAATTGGTTCAGACATATGGAGGTTTATTGCAGTCTGCAACAGATCAAGGATGAGGCCACACAAATCAAGTTGGCATCATTGTGACTTGCAGGCACAACACTCATATGGTAGCAAAGTAAGTTGCAAAATGGCACGCAACAAGTGGGTAATGTATTTCCATCATGGAAAATTTTTATTTCTACACTTAGAAAGAAATTCTATCCTTTGGGTTATAAGGAAAAAGCATTAATAGAATGGAAAACTTTAAAAATAAGAAAAGGAAAAACAGTGCAAGAATACATAGATGGATTTCGTAAAATGGCATTGATGTTAGATATTCCTTTACATACCCAAGAAACTCTTATGAAGTATAAAGGAGGTTTACCTGCACATATTCGAAATATTGTATTCTTGTTTGGACCAACTAATCCCGATGAGGTTTGTGTTCAAGCGACATACATTGAAGCAAGGAAAACAGGGGTTGGTGTAACACGGGAATCATCTTCAAGGAAAAAGGACAAAAGGAAGTGGCATGGTAAGAGGTCAAATTCAGTGACAAGAAAGGAAGAGAAGCCCTATTGAAAACATTGCAAGAAAGAGGGGCATGATGAGGACCATTGTTGGCAATTGCATCCTGAGAAGAGGCCAAAGTGGTTCAAGGAAAAGAAAGGGAGGAAAACAGTTGTAGCAACAACACGACCCACATACTTGGGATTAGATTCAGGTGATGAATCTAAGGTCTCATTGGCTGGTATGACGGGTAAAATTGTGGAAGGACTTGATTGTAGAAGTAATTTGTTTCACATAAGGGTCATCATGAGGCACACTAAGGTCGACACATCGATAGATAGTGGATCTCAATATAATTTAATTTTAGAGGAATTGATTAAGTAATTGGGATTAAAAACACAGATACATCATAAGCCTTACACACTTAAATGGATAAGAAACAATCAACAAATGCACATAACAAAGCAATGCACATTAAAATTTACGATTTCATCTAAGTTTGTAGACGAGGTAACATGTGATGTGGTGCCACTAAGTAAATGTGGAATGGTCTTAGGCAGTCCATACTTATATGATCGTAAAGCAATCTTCTACAAGACAAAGAATCAATATCATTTAACCAAAGCAGGTCAATGATATGTGGTTCATGCTCATCATGTAAAGGCAATTAAACTCTTCAAACAATGGAAAATTTAAAGAAGGAATCTCAAGCAAGCAACACACCTACAATTTTTTTAATTCAAGTAATCGATCTTAAGAAAGAAAAAGAGATGATTGTAGAATGGAAAATCAATCACAGTTTGCTTCAAGAAAAGATAATGTCATGCAAATATTACAAACATATCATCTCATTTGTAGTCATATTTTTTATGCTATCATTAGTAATGTTGTCTACATGGATGATAGTAGCTTCAGTAATATGTGATAGGGTTCAAATGGCTAACAATATGTTGTCAGTTGTCATGATTGTGTTACAGTTGATCTTGATGAGACAGGTTCATAGGACATAGTTCAAAGATAGGGAACAATCTGGGTGGCCTATCCCGAGCTTGATGACTATTCAGTAACCTTTTGGGGACCAAAAGGTCCTTTAGTAGGGAGGTGTGATCCAGAATCGAATCTAGGAGCTTGATGGGGGCTCAGAAAGGCCTAAAAAACAAAGTTCTCAAAATGGCTTCAAAACGGACGTGTGTGTAGTCCTCGTCAATATGAACCCAACACAACTTGAATGGGCTCAAAAAGATGTCGTATGCTAAAGTTATGGTGATCTGTTTGTTTTGCCAAACGGGCAAAAAATGCTGACTGTATAGTCCATACAGTGACACGTGGAAGTTGACTGTATAGGTCGTACAACTGACGTGGCAAGGAATAGTTGGTAGCTTATGGAGGTGACATGTGGTAGGCTGACTGGGAATACGGATGATGATGTGGACAGGACAGGTGGACCAACTGAGAAGTGGTGCATGTCACCACTACAAGGGTGACACGTCGCACGTCCGTACAGAGACACATGGCAGGGTATGGTCAACTGACAGGGTAGACGATGTTACAGATCTAGTCCAATCAGCATTCGACACGTGGCATGTTTTTGGTAAGGGGTTTTTTTACGAGTGAAAAACTCTCTATGGCCAAGGGTAAACCACAACAGACAGGTATGACTGCAGAAATCAACTCAATTCCAACATATGCTATATAGACTAATGTGCAATATAAGAGAGAGGCCTACCTCAATCCAACGTTTGAATATGTTCCACCATTGAGCAATTTGACCCAAAGATTTATACCTGCAAGAAGTTCTCAACTACCGAGCAAAGCAAGTATACAGTGATAATATAAAAGGGGTTAACACATTTCATAGCATAATCCATTAATAAAAATTACAAACATGCCCATGGATAATAATCATATATTTGCAAGATACCAATAGGATGGGAAAGGAGTATTTCTATTAATAATTGATCAGCAGAAGTGACAACATTACAAACTTTCATGTCGGCATGGTTCAAAACCAAGGAACCAAGTTCCTTCCAACTGGGTCTCCACCACTTCAATCCTCCGCCAAAGGAAATCTCATAGGAAAGAGGCAATGAGGTCCTCTCAACAATAAGGAAATATCTTGGGGGATAAACACTGTGTTTAGACTTGAGGGACAAAGGGATGCAGACTCAATATGAAGTAATTTCTCCAGAGTAACTTTGCTCTCAAAATTGAATGCTTTCTCCTCTTTTCCATAGATCAAAATTGTGCTCTTATATCCTTTAGAATGCAATTGAAGGGCTGATTCAGAATGTTTCTAGTATATGGAAGGCCAAGGATTAGAGATCTCCTATCGTGACATGGAAACCCGACTTCATTTTGTATTTTATGGCACAAATCCTAATATACGTGAGTTGTAGTGGAGCAGCAAGCGTATACGCATCTTGCATGGTAGTTAGGGAGCGTATATGTGGAAAAATGTATATTTTTAGTTTTGGATTCATCAAAAAGGAATGATAAGTCTGCATAGGGAAATGGAAAAAGGCCCTCTATGCAAGATAGCAATGGTGAGTCAAATATCGCTATAACAAATGCCCGCTAATGTGTGAGATCAGAGGAGTATCTGCGATGGCCGAAATACATTATAAATAACCCAGAAGTGGAGTGGTAGAGAACCAGCTAGATGAACTCAATTGCTCATTACATTATGTAATGACTTTGCATACATGGATGCCAAAAATACAATGCAGATCCATTTGGAAAATATACCAAATAAGTGTTCATGGCCATGAATAAGAAAGATACAAATGTGGTTACATGCTGAAGCTGTCATAGTCATGAACAAGGCCTAGTGAAACCAGTCTCAAAATCAATCTGAAGATATCTGTATATCTGTATACCACAGAGTACAATCTGATCTCCCATGATTACTGAATTCAAATAGGTACTGGTCCAATGAAATGGAAGCAACAGCTTAGGAAAGCTGCGGCCACATAGTGATGTCTTCAAGTCTTCTACACTATCCGCCAATGGTGCAAGTATACATCATGTGAATAAATGAGTTGAGGTTGAACACGATGAGACATCATTTGATTACCAGTCATTAAGGTATATCATTAACAAATGCAAGATAGCCTACCAATAATGAAAGTAGGTATCAAGGCACAGAGTACATCTCTACAAATGTGAATAAAGGAGTCGGTGTCAAACACTTGAGAGATCTATTGATTAGGAGACATTGATGTATTCCCATCTGTCAATGGTGAGAGAGTATTCCACTAATGACTGCAAACTTCAAGGTACTCATAAAACTCTAGGTCCCAAATCTAGAATAAATGAGCTGAAGTCGATGGAAAGAGACCCACTGAAAGGAGAGCATTGAGGCATCTCTCATCGGTCAGCACGAGGAACAAAGTAGGAACTTCATAATTTGGTGGATATCAGACGAAGAACATGTTCATGAAACAATGACCCTGTGCGTCTCTCACATGTACCAAATGCAAGCGGTACATGAAAAAGACCCTCTAAATAACAGCCAATGATAAAAAATTGTTGACAAAGGCGAGGAAACCACCATCCAAGACACTACATGAATCCCAAAGTGTGAATAGATGTCTTGTCATCGAACACTAAGGAAACTACCCTATCCACGAACAATGGTGAAATGTCGATTGTTGGGTTCAAGGCGACCTACCAATGATGAAAGTAGGGCCAGGGTGCGTGATAAAACCAAAGCATCATGTGATTCTGAGACAAACTGAGGGTATGGACGACAAAGTAAATATTTCTGAGGAGTGGCCAACATAGGTTGATAGACTTACTTTGAACAAGAGAATGAGACATATGGTATACTCCGACAGCATAGACTCAATGATGTGACTATAAGATGCAGGAGGCATCAATAACGTTCTCTATAGGGATTGGAAGAGTAACTAGTCGATAGAGAAAACTCTGTAACGAGATTAGCTTCCTAAGGCCATGCTAAACCCAAAATTATGATGACGCAAGGAATCAATAACTTTGTTCTTTGTTCAAAGGTGACACGACTGCTACCAATTACAATATAGTACTCCCTTCCCGCCCGTCTTTTTTTGTTTTTTCATAACAAATGAATGCTATGATACAGAGGAGGGAATGAGTGTCGCAAGTAAGCAAAACTAGTTCCAGTAGTGGAACGTACCTATGCTCAATGCAAGGAAATGCATACGGGAGATGGACACTCGGGGTGATGTTCCCTCCAGGGTATAGGGTGTCAAATTGTGAAGGATAAAAACAAGGCTCTTCTTGGTTGAAGATGAAAAACTTCTTAGGCAACAGTTTATAATGCAAAGCAAGAACCGACTAAAGGATCAATACTGTAAGCGAGGGCATGAGATGCAATCACAACTTGATGCCAAAAAATGTCCTTTTTTATGGATTTTAGTCTATTTGGTGTAAAAAATGGGTAAACTTATGCCAAATAGACGTCTTTTCAGATCCAATTTTTGAGTGTGAAAAAGACAATTTCACTCGGCAATCTTTTCAATTTTTGATAGCGAGTCGGAAAAGAGCTTAACTAAGACTCATGACCTTTCAAGTCCAATTGTAACGAGTGTGAAAGGGACAAATCACTCAGAAATATTTTCAGTTTTTTATATGAGTCGGAAAGAGATCAACTAAGACTCATTTTTGGGAGTTCTAATCAAAGTGTAAAGCAAGAGGCCAAGGCTCCCATCCTGGTCTTCTGCCAAAAGTTAGTATCTTGTGGATAGCTGACAAAAGCTTGGGAAATCCCAAATCTCTCCAAGTCGAGGAGGAGAAGGTGCTAACGGAGTAGATAGTCTCCGTTATGGTTCGAATAATGTCTCTTAGTGGAAAATACATAGGTGGGGGTATGGGATGTCTCATCAGGTCATCCCAATCAAAGGGGGCCTCGTCAGGACTTGGAGGGAGAGTATTCAGAGGAAGAATGAATCTCTCTTGTTCAGAAGGGGGGAGACTTGGAATGTTGATGACATGACTGGAAGGTGCATCACTCTCTTCAGGGAGAGTCGGTTTGACCAGAGATTGCACTAGTGTGGTCACTTCTTCAATTATAGGTTGAAGAGGATGCATAATAACGGGGGCAAGAGGCACTGCACCCTTGAGAGAGGGGGTGAGGTCGGGGGAAGGTCACGGCGGTGGGACCAGGGATATGGAACCAGGGATGTCTCAAACCTTGGAGAGTTCTTTGGTGAGCCCCACGCTGTTGGTATCTCGATAGTAACTGAACACAAGCGGGTAAGGTGACTTCCTTCACAAGTCCTGCAAAGGAACTTAGGCTTACGTCTGAGACGTCTAGGCTTCTCAATGTGATTGTCCGGGGAAAGAGATTTGTCTCCTATATGATGAACGGAAGCTGGAGATGTGACATGACTATGATTCGGGGTGAAAAGGATGGTGCCCCCAACATGATCGACAGAGGTTGGGCGCAAGATTTCGTTGTAATTCGTAGAGAATGTCGACCCATCTCCAAAATGACTAGCAGAGGTTGGTGATGGAGCCCCAGTGTGACTGATAGTGACTGGGCTAGTGATATATTGCAACACTTGATTCCAAGGTCTAGGGAAAGGTTGGTTTTGAAATGTTGTAGGCCAGAAAGAATCCTAGTGTACTCCTTGTCCTTGCCTAGAAATGTGTTGGTTCATGCCAAAGTGGTCCTGTTGATGGACGAAATTGACCGTCCGTCAACTAGAAGAGTGGATCTGGTCCAAGGTTGTCTAAATAACCCAAGCCGTTCGGGATAACCGACCCTGACGGGTTTAGCAGCTCCGTTAGCCGATCTAAGTCCTAAAAAAACAAAAAAAAAACTACTATAAATTAACTAATCTAAATGAAAAATAACAATTAAAACAAATTAATAAACAAATCTAAACTATTATATATACAATTCACTATCTAATACTACACAACTATAATTCTATAAAATCAAATATTCAATTACTAACAGAAACAAATTTAATTACAAATGTACAATATTTACAAATTACAGATTTAATTGAAAACCTGCAAAACTCATTGTAATTTGTCCTAAGACAACGAAACTATTGTTTTTTGATTTTTATAATTTTATGAAAGAGAAATAAACTAAAAACTATCTAAACTAAGCAACTAAAATAATAACTCAAACTACAAATCTAAACTATACATATATCTATCTAAACTACTTATATTAAACTAACAAACTAACTATTAAACAAAATAACAAACTTACCTGAAGTAGTGCTTCAGGTTTGTCCTGTATGCAGTGATTGCTATAGCTGTTTGGAGGGAGGAAACCCGCACCAGATTATCCATGAGCTTCTCGCAAACGGGAAGCTGTTGTGCTCTTCAAATATAATTACAGGACAAACAAGACATAAAAGTTACAACAATCTTATAATTTACAAATCATAACATCTAGATAAATCTGCGTGCAAGGATTTGTACAAAATGATTCAATTAACGAAGAAGAGAAATCTGTGATTCATTAACTGAAACAAGTAATTGCTGTATTTTTAAATAATAAAAGGGATCAGATATGGATAACACATTAATCAAGTCACATCAACCCGCAATAGATTACGATAGCTAAAGTAACCTATAATCGACTGCAAAATGATATGAATAAAACTAGAAACAAAACTTTGATATATTGAAAGCGAAAGTTGTTACAAGACATCAACTTTCATCTCAGTCTGTATCATAAATCCATAGTCTGGTTCTCCCACAGTGAGGATGATGATTATTACAAAAAATAACAAGTATTTAAAGACTTCCCACAGGGTAAAACATCCCTGTGGGAATTATCAAAATAGTTTAAACAAATCTGGGAAAATATCCCAAGTTTCTGACTCAAGCTAACAACCTAAGACAAAACCAAATCCAAAATATCTCCTAAACTATCACAGCATGCCCATTTGATCACTGCAATTCGTATGTACCTGAGAGAGGACAAAAATAGACAAGTTAAAAGGATATTTTTTAGATAAAATTGATAAAAATCTAATTTTAAAGACTAGCTACAACATCTTGCGATTCTGTAGTTGGTCTAAATCAAACACAGAATCATTTAAAAATCAATTCAAAACTCAAAGAATTAAATTCAAGCTACTAAACAAATATCTAATTGCTATTTGAAAGCCAAACGAATCATTCAAATCAAAATTGTTATGCTAATTTGAGGGCAAACAAGATTATGATCAATCGAATGATTACAGAGATGCATGTACTCTGTTCCATTTGTTATCACAAATTCGGGTAAACAGAACCGTATTGGATAACTCGACAGCAATGAAATCGTTTTCATAACCAATTGAAATCAACACAAATAGTTTCTTCAGCCATCAACAAGATCACTGTCGTATCCAAACGAAATCAACAGGATCATTTTTAGAATTGATATAATAGTATTAAATATATACAAACGATCATGCTAATAGTGGCACACAATAACCACTTGTAGATCCAATAAAAAAGGAATGAATTGAAATGGTTTGGGGCAATGGAATCATTATGAATTAACATTGTTTCCATGATTTTAGCAAATAGATCTTCAGCACGGTCGAATGTAACCAAAAGCGAAACGAAAATATCGATTTAATACAAAACATAGTCGTTCCTGGCTAAAGTCAACAATGTTATTTTGAGTTTATTAGATTACATCATATTTATCATCCCAGTCACTAATAATGACGCATAACACATATAGAGGATCATACCAATTCAAGTCCATGAAATCGTTCCAAAATCAAACCATAAGAACTAAAACAGAGCCGATAGAATCCAACCACAACGAAATCATACCAAATGAAAACATAGTCGTGCTTTTATTTTAGCACAAAAATATCTTATACAGGTCAGATGCAATAAAAATCAAAACGAAAACAAACCCCATTGATTACATTAATTCAACCCAACATAATCTTTCTAAAGCGAACCATACCAAGTCAAAACCAATCCATCACTTCTACTAAGCTGGGCGTGACAAAATCGCATACCCAAATCATAACCATATTCAACTTTAGTAAAATGAATCTACTGTACAGGATCCATAACATAACCGTTTTTAATAATCAAACTATGACAAAATCATTTCGAATAATGAAAGGACTAATCGAAAACCAAAACCCAATTCATTATATTAATCCAAGCAATTCATAAAACAAAAATGATATCGAAATTCATACCTGGATAATCAGAAAACAACTCATTCATGATCGTTTGGAATTGACAAAGGCTGTCGCCGATTCGACATTCCTAAAGACGATCGAACCAGTGGTTTTCTGTTTCTTGTCAACAACTTGAAGTTTGTCTCTTTCTCTCAACAACACTGTAACTTGGTTCTCTAAAGATTTAATCTTCGATTGTAATAATGGGACGTCAGTGTAATAATGCTCCAGCCACACATTGCATTGGATGCATGATGTTTTCTCAGGCTTCGAAATTGTAGGTGAGGGTTTGTTTAAATCACCGAGGGTTTCATTATGTAGTTTGATTCCTAGGTAGCTAGGATTGCTTTTTAGGCACAGGGGCAAATTAGAAACATAGTCATAGGGTTTCTCGGAGAACAGACCATGGGAATAAGGGTACTCACTAGCTAGGAAGCACTCGATATCAGAGTCCGATTCTTCGCTCAGAACTATGGGCTTTTGATCAACGTTTGGCTTAGGTTTATTCCGGGCTAGTCTCGATATTAATCGAGCATTATTTTTACCCTTGCTTTTGACAGTAGGATTACCCTTGACCTTCTTACTCACAGGATTCTTGACAGCCTCAGCCTTGTCTGTTATGATGTCAGGTAGGTTGATGTTAGAGCAGACCGAGGGTTTGGGAGAGGGTAGAAGGGCATGAAATGGCACAGGTGGCCCGACCTTAGTCTCACTGACCACAGAGTTGTTGATTTGGACAGAATCTGAATCAACAAAGCCATTTCGAGAAAGAAAGGCTTTCCAATTATCATCGTGAAGGTTTAAATGGTGGACGAAGATGAGTCTAATCAAGCCATGGTGAAACACGCTGCTATCAGCCTTCTTGCATTTGAACCTCTTAGCCATTTTGTAAAGACTATGCAGGAAGTAAAATGTCATGTTCAATGGATAGCCCATGAAATTCATTAACACTCGAAGGTGATAAAGAAAAACCAATCCATACCGACCTTCACAGGTCACAAATTGTTTCACAATCACTAAAATATCATGCCACCTGGGTTTAAGGGTGGAAATAGGCATACCTTTGTCACAGGATGTAACCTTTTGTGATATGAATAGAAAAGGCCATGGTACTTTATCAACTTTGGATTTCTTAAACCATCGCTGGCCTATGGTTGCTAATCCTGTGGCAGAGCTTATGAATTCTTCATTGAGTTCAAGCTGAATGTCACCTACTTTAGCCCTACACCCATCAAAGGTAAGGGCGAATTGTTGTGCAACTGTGAGGTTGAAGCCCTCGAACCTCTGTATAAACGTGAGCCAACTACTGTCTTCTAAATATTTACGGGCATCATCGAATAGTAACAGAGCTTGACTACCATTCGGCTCTATTCGCACCACCGGTGCCATTAAGAGGAGCACACGGTGAGCAGGGTGCAGGGGTTAGGGTTTGAACATAGTAAATGCAGGGGTAGAATGCTCACAGGCTTACCCAAAAACACGAGGAGTGACCTGGGATAGGGGAAAATCATTTATGATAGAACGTGTGAAGGTGGTGGAGCTATTTCGGCCCATGCAGAATAGTGATTACCCACAGTACAACCGCTGGTGATTTTAGCTATGCATATCACAATGCATATGTGTTAAAAACTATGCCATTCAATCAACCAATGGATATATGGTAAGTGGATTAAAAGTTTGCGCGAACCATAGTTTTAGTTTCAAAACCAAAGCAATAAATGAAATCATACCATGGGTTTGACCATATGAACTATGTGTTGTATAAAATGATTTATACCAAGGGTTTTGCCACAACACAAATATGTTTTTAAGAAGTCAATGTACCAAGTGAATCGATCAAAGAACATACAAATCAAACCACCAATGCATCACATAACTCGATTAAAAGAATATCACCCCAATTTTGTAAAACAAAGTCATATTTAACAAATAAAAATGCCAAATGAATAAGGACCTTGGAGTCTTGTCAAATGCATAGTGATAAGTAAATTGGAAATGCAATGGGCATATCGACAAGAATGATTACAAAAATTCAGTGACGATTTTAATGTGACTTTGAAAACCAAGTTTTCACGCTTGCAGTCGTGAAAACAAGAAGAAAGGTAAGTGTGCAAATAGCGCAAAAAATAAAAGTGTTGTTTTATTTGAGAATTGCAACGAAAATCAAGGTTTGCAAAACACTGGTGTAGGCATCTTATAAGGACAGTAGAAAAATGTGAATTGGCTACCAACAATGGTGACACACTGGTAGAAGCAGTTATCTCTGCCAGAAAGAATAAACTCAGATTAGGATAGCGAGAAAAATTCTAACTCAAAAATAACAACCAGAAAATCGTGTAAACATCATCATTCACCAAATATTCCAACAGTGCTGATAACAGTCTTAAGACAAGTGAGTCACGATATTAAAGATAAAATCCCCAATACTGTTGACAGAGCCACTGCTGCCAGCAGGCGTCCATAGCCTCGACAGGGTTTCCATTTAACCCACTCTGATATCCGTATCCTGCCAAGAAGTTATGGATCAGAATAAAGGACATTTTAAGGTCAAGAGGTTTCTTATTTTTGCCAATTTTCATATACCCGACATTGCTTTGCTGCCAGCGAGCCTGTTCAGTACCCCGACGAAGTTGTCTTAGCATCATGCATGCATTTACCCGTTGCCAGCAGACCTGTTAAACATCCCGGTGGGTTTACAAGCACTTCCCACAGCTCTATTAATTATTTATTTTGTTTTTCAAAGATATAGTCGAGTGGGGTGACGCTGAAAATTATGATATTTTCACATATTTTTTAAAGACCTCATCAGAATTTTTTAGAAGTGTCCTTTATTAAGATCCAAAGATGTTTCATTTACAGAACCAACTTTCTAAGGCAGGGAGACATCTTCTGAGTCATTCCCTTAAGGAATAGGGACAATGTAAAAAGATAATAGATGATCATGACAGACTTTACTCAGAGATCGAAATCAATGAACTTCTTTCAAACAACAAACTTTTGAAAATCACAGATGTAAATTTCAAAAGTATACAATTGATGTTTCTACAATTTTCTTAGCAGTCATTTCAGTGAAGGAATTTTTTGTTTTCTTTGTCTGAGTAGTTCGGCATTCAGGTATGTGTATTTCCAAAAACACAAACTGATAAACTCAAAGGAGAAATAAAAAACAAAAGAGAAAAAAGCAAACAAAAGCAAAATATGTACATAATATACAGGGGTAGTCATCAGGCAAAATATCTTTTCAGGGCTTGATCATTCACCGGATAAGTGTCAGGCTGCCCCTCTAGATTCTGCAATCGGAAAGAGTTGGGACCCAACTTCTCAGCAATTAAAAATGGTCCAAGCCATAAGTTTTGAAATTTTGTGTGTTCTCCCTTTCCCTCATGGGGTTTGTCCCATTTCAAGACGAGGTCACCTACTTCGAAGTTCCTATCAAAAGTAGAGTTAGAATTGAACCAGCTTTTAACCAATAGTTGATGCTGATCTAACTTACGTTTAACTTGGTTTCTTACCTCTTCTAGCTTCATCAAAGCGTTAATTCGGTTTTCCAAGGGGGGACAGTCTTCTTCTTGAATTTTTTGCAATAGCTAAAGTGAAGGAAGAAGAATGTGTGGTGGCAGAATTGCTTCTCTGCCATAAACGAGAAAAAAGGGGGAGTTACCTACAACATCTTTTGGTGTTACCCTATCAGCCTAGAGCACGTTTAACAGTGCATTGTGCCAATTTTTGTGATTTTCAACCACTATTCTCTTGATGATTTTAATCAAGTTCTTATTTGTTGATTCTGCCAATCCATTGCCCTGGGGGTAATAGCTAGAAGAATACTTCAATTTAATTCCTTTTTCCAAAGAAAACTCGCTCATCTCAAGAGAGGAAAATTAAGAAGCGTTATCGAATACTAAACAGTCAGGGATACCAAAACGAGTGATAATATTCAAATTTAAAAAGGCAATTACCTGACTGGTGTTGACAGTTCTTAACGTGACAGCTTCAGACCATCAGGTAAAGTAATCTGTGGCTGTCACAATAAAATTTTGTTGTTGTGAGGATGGGGGGTTGATTGGACCTATGATATCAAGGCCCCACTGCTGAAAAGGAGAGTCTACTAAAACGAGATGCAAAGGAAAGGCTGGTTTTTGTAACCGCCCTGATGCTTTCTGACAAATAATACAGTTACGACACAAGGCATGGGCATCTCTAAAAAGCATGGGCCAGCAATAACCGGCTCTTAAAATATTATGGGCAGTGGTGTCGCCACCAAAATGAACACCAGCTTCTCCTGGATGCATCTAGTAAGACTTTTTTTGCTTCGTCTTTCTCAAGAGAGTGCATCAGTACGTCGTCAAAACTTTGACGAAACAAGATACCATTAACCAAATGAAAGGAGGCAGACTTTAATCTCAATGCTCTTCTTTTAGTGGGATCCAGGTGACGGGGTGCTGACCCATGTTCAAGACAGAATTTTATATCGTCATACCACGGACTGACAGAGTTTTTTGCGCAATAGATTGCATTTTGATCGTGTTGTCCTAGGTTTGACGTATCACTTTCTTCTTGTTGTCCTGCTGCTGAATCAACAACTAACTTGCATAACCCTTGGCCTCTCACTATCTGAGCTGGGGTAATTTCTAAGTCGTACTCCTGCAAGGAGGTAACCCAGTTAGCCCTCTTTTCTCCTAGTTCCTTCTGCACTAACAGGTTCCTGACGGCTGGGTAAGGGACAATGACTTTCGTCCTTGACTTCAAAAGATAGGACCGAAAGTGCTTGACTGCTTTGAAAACAACATAGGCTTGCCGATCTACCACTGGGTAATTAAGTTCAGCGCCTTTGAAAGCAGAGCTCATAAATTCAATGGGTACTTCATTGTTTTTGGCGTTCTTTTGAGTTAGGATGGCGACATAGGAACGGTCAGAAGCAAAAGTGTAGAGTGTGAAGTCTTGAGAAAATTAGGGGCTCATGAGAGAAGGAGCGTCTATTATGGACTTCTTTATTGCATTAAAAGCTTGATTTTCTAGGGGTCCCCAGTGATATTGGGTGTCTTTCTTAATTAAATTCTGTAAAGGCCTGACCTCGGAGAAACTGGGGATGAATCTCCTCACGAAGTTAATCTGGCCTAAGAAAGACTGCATAGATTTTTTGGATGTAGGAGGGGGAAGTTTCGCGATGACTTGAGTCCTTTCAGGGTCGATAATCATCCCTTCGCTCGACACAATAAATCCCAAGAGTTTACCCTATTCTACAACAAAAATGGATTTTTTAGGATTTAAGGAAATGTCGTATTTACGACATCGCTGTAGAACGGCTCATAAGTGAGCTAGATGATCGGTTTTGTTTTTAGAGAATATGGTAACATCATCTACGTAAACTATGATGGACTGATTGATTAAGCCTCGGAAAGCGATGTCCATTGCTCTCTGGAAAGTGGCACCAACATTAATCAATCCAAAGGGCATTTTTCAATAAGCGTAAGTGCCCCACGGGGTGCGGAAGGTAGTTTTAAGTTGGTCTAGTTTTAAGTGCCCCAAGAAACCATCCAGTAAGGATAGCCTCTCAGAACCAGATACCTGTTGAAGGATCTGTTCCATGGGTGGGACAGGATAGTTGTCTTTATCAGACGCTCTATTAAGGTTTCAGAAATCGACGCAGAGTCGGATTTCCCCACTTTTATTCTGGACAAGGACAAGGTTTGACACCCATTGAGTGTGCCTAACAGGGAAAATAATCTTAGCATTCAGGAGTTTATTTAATTCTTTTTTAACGATCGGTTCGAGATTAGGGTGCATTTTTCTCAATTTTTGTTGAAAGGGCGAGGTTTGGGGTTTCATAGGAATGACATGTTGTATGATGTTAGGGTCAAAAGTTTTAAGGTCATCATACATCCATGCAAATACATCTTTAAATTCTTGAACAATTTAATAAATGCAGCTTTTTCTTGTTCAGAACATCCTACCCCTAGATTAATGCACTGCGGATTGTCCTTAATCCCTAAGTTTACTTTTTCATGTGATAATGAGGAACTATTGGTTTTACAGTTGACCATTTTTTTGAATTTATCTTAAAGATCATAAAATTTCTCTAATCTAACTATAGATTTAGGGATAGAATTTACCATGTTCGATGAAGATTCAGGAGTTCTTGGATCTGATATTACCATGAAATCGCACAAATTGTCGTCGTGCGTGCGTTCGTCTATCACCGCACCTTGAAAAGTTTCTTCCATATGCAGAAAGTTAATAATCTGTTGATCGTCGTCAAAGACTCTCCAGTTCGTGATGTTGTCGAGAACGGATGGCCTGAACAACAGTTCGATGGAGAATTCATATGGGGACAAGCCTTCTGCAGGAAAGAGTTTAGAAGCTACGTTAGCTAATATATCAGCTTCGGAATTATTCAATCTAGGAATATAATTTATATTGAAAGAAGAAAATTTATTCATTAAATTCCATACCTCAGATTGGTAGCTTTTAAGATGCAGAGAAAGACAGTGGATAGAATATCTTACTTGTCTTAGCACGATTTTGGAATCGCCAAAGACAGTCAAGTTTTGAATGTTCATATCTAAAGATTTTCTGAGACCTTGCAGTAAAGCCTCATATTCTACAGTGTTATTAGTACATTCAAATTCTAGCCTGCATACAATCAATGTTTTGTTACCTGCCGGATCGATAATAACACAGCCTGCACCAGCTCCTTCTTTGGACTTTGACCCGTCAAAATAAAGAGACCAAGTTTGATTTTCATCGGGTGCATGAGATCATTGTGTAGAAACTGTTGGTTGTGCATATGCTACAATCTCGGATTGTTGTTCTGGATTGGCGATAGCTGAATTCTCGGCCATGAAATTTCCAAAAAAGGTATCCATCCCTTGTACTTTGGGTGAATCAGCAGAAGGTGTAAATGGTTCGCTGGGATCGTTCAAATCTGTGACCGTGAACTTAAGGTAGCGTTCACGATTTACCTTGATATTGTTGGGCTTGCCATTCTCTGGAAGCCATAGGTGAGACGAATCTGTCGTGAAATAACCATGTAGCTGCTCCGACCAGTCCCTGCTTAAAAATAGACCATACACTTTTGGAATATCCATGACAATAATATCAATAACTTGATCAACCTTGGGGTTAGACGATAATCTTATAAGCACATTATTTAATTCGCCTATGACCTTAACATTGGTTCGATCAAGCTGTATGATTTTTAAGGTGGATGGTTCAACTTCGGCGTTAATCTTTTGGCACACAGACCATGGCATTACATTGGATGATGCTCCTGAGTCTACCATACAATTGTGCACGTTTCTATTAAAGATTTTGAAAGTTAACAAAAATGGAGGTACATTTCTGCGAGTGCTAAGGGTGGTATCTTGTGGCTTTTTACTCGCAGTTTCTAAAGCTACTTTATCTACATTATTCACATTATTTACAGGAAGGCTTCCTTTATCTTGAGGATCGGGATTGTTTTTAGTGGAAGTCTTCTAAGTAACTTTGTTCTGCACAACCTTGTTTGGATTACCATTTTTACCATTCTCTGCGATGTTTTGCAACATTTTTTGTAACAAAGATGAAAATTTTAGTAACTCATAAACAGAAATGTTAGCCCTTAAATTTTTAAGATCTTCCACTACATCATAATCTAAGTTGGGGTTTACATGACTTTGTTTAATCTCAGCTGGTTTAGATTGCTTTGGAGGCGAAGTTGTAGTGTTTTCGGAAGAAGGTTTGTTTGTTGTCTTACTCCTAGTATTATAGGGATGAACTGTCTTGAAGTTATCTTGAAAGATGCTATCCGAGAAGTGTCCAAAAATGTTTGGAGTAGACTCTTCTTCTTGAACTGCCTCTTGTTCAACAACCTCCTCAGGAATCTCAGGAGGCATCAAGTTATCCTAGGCTTCTAGGATTGTTTGAAGGGTGTATTGCAGACTTTCTAGGTTAAGGCCCTCGATGGTTGGATTAGGTTGGTTGGTGGGAAAAGGATTCCTGAACGGGGGTTTATAAGGCCCTTTGCTCGAGGAAGCTTCTTCGGTCGTCCTTTTCAAGTCTATAACTTGATTCGACAGTTTTTGAACAACTTTAGTTAAGTTTTCTAAATCAAAGGTTTCAGGTTGTGTTTTACTTTGAGTAGGTCTAGGGAGGATTTCGATTTTCTTTTTGGAAGAAGAACTAGTCTCTGTTTTGTTGCTAGTTGAGTCTTTTAGACTAAGTATGTCTTTTTCAATCTGGCTGGCCTCTTCGAAGGCTTCTAAAAACGTGGCTTTCTTAGATTGTTTAACCCAAATAGCTATACTTTGATGCAAAGCTTTAGTATAGTATGCTATTATAAGATTCTCGGCAGGCATGGAATCCGCAGGGATTTGGTTTTTAAGTGTTAAGAATCTTTGATTGAAGTCTTTAACTTTTTCTTTTGGGTTCATTCTTAAGTTTGAAATCTCAATGACTAGGACTTCCAGAGGCTTACCGTCTCCGAACTTTTCCAAAAAGCATGACTCAAACTTTTCCCAAGACATGATGGTATGGGGTTGTTGGGAAAAGTACCATGTGGATGCATTGCCCTCGAAAGTATAGGGGAACAACCTATAGACAACGTCTTCATGCTCGACATTGCAGAGTCTTATGGCTAACATAAACTTTTTAATATGATCTTCAGTGATCTGTTTAGAGTCAGGATCAAACTTGGGAATCCATTTCTCCGGATGTTTAGGTAAGGGATGCTGAGCTCCAGGTACAGCTACGACATCTTGGTCGAGCCAAGGTCTAGCAGGATTGTTCTGGTTGGCCATTGGTGTAGTGGGTGTGGAAGGCTGAGAAGGGGAACTGCCTTCATGAGAAGAATCTTCTCCAGAAGAAGAAGGGGATGATGGAGGTGGTGAGGGAGGTACTCCAAATCCTCCTGCAATAGGATTGAGGGTTGGATCTGTAGGGTTCACAATGAGGTTAGTGCCTCCAAGTTTCTCTCTGATATCAGAGAAGTCTAAAGGTTGGTCCAATGGTCGATTTGGTTGCCTCAGATGGGCTAAGGCACTATGTGTTCTTATGAGAGATTGGCGGACAATCTCTTGTATGTCACCACCTGTCGGATTTGGGGTTACTGGCTCAACTGTGATCCGTGGATCGTCGTTTGATGTGGTTTTTGTTTGAGGGGGAATGTTATCATTCGAATGAATTCTTGTCACTATAGGTGAGCGATTAAGTGGTGGAGGATTCTTACGACCACCTTGTGCCATTAATTAATTTCAGGCCCTCCTTCTAGTGCCATTTGTTGACGGGCGAAATTGACCGTCCGTCAACTGGAAGAGTGGATCCGGTCCAAGGTTGTCTAAATAACCCAAGCCATTTGGGATAACCCACCTTGACAGGTTTAGCAGCTCCATTAGCCGATCTAAGTCCTAAGAAAACAAAAATAAAACTATTCTAAATTAACTAATCTAAATGAAAAATAACAATTAAAACAAACTAATAAACAAATCTAAACTATTATATATACAATTCACTATCTAATACTACACAACTATAATTCTATAAAATCAAATATTCAATTACTAACAGAATCAAATTTAATTACAAATGTACAATATTTACAAATTACAGATTTAATTGAAAACCTGCAAAACTCATTGTATTCTATCCTAAGACAACGAAACTATTGTTTTTTGATTTTTATAATTTTATGAAAGAGAAATAAACTAAAAACTATCTGAACTAAGCAACTAAAATAATAACTCAAACTACAAATCTAAACTATACATATACCTATCTAAACTACTTATATTAAACTAACAAACTAACTATTAAACAAAATAACAAACTGACCTGAAGTAGTGCTTCAGATTTTTCCTGTATGTAGTGGTTGCTATAGCTGTTCGAAGGGAGGAAACCCGTACTGGATTATCCACGAGCTTCTCGTAAACGGGAAGCTATTGTGTTGTTCAAATATAATTACAGGACAAACAAGACATAAAAGTTACAACAATCTTATAATTTACAAATCATAACATCTAGATAAATCTGCGTGCAAGGATTTGTACAAAATGATTCAATTAACGAAGAAGAGAAATCTGTGATTCATTAACTGAAACAAGTAATTGTTGTATTTTTAAATAATAAAAGGGATCAGATATGGATATCACATTAATCAAGTCACATCAACCTGCAATAGATTACGATAGCTAAAGTAGTCTATAATCGACTGCAAAATGATATGAATAAAACTTGAAACAAAACTTTGATATATTGAAAGTGAAAGTTGTTACAAGACATCAACTTTCATCTCAGTCTGTATCATAAATCCATATTCTGGTTCTCCCACAGTGAGGATGATGATTATTACAAAAAATAACAAGTATTTAAAGACTTCCCACAGGGTAAAACATCCCTGTGGGAATTATCAAAACAGTTTACACAAATCTGGGAAAATATCCCAAGTTTCTGACTCGAGCTAACAACCTAAGACAAAACCAAATCCAAAATATCTCCTAAATTGTCACACCATGCCCATTTGATCACTACAATTCATATGTACTTGAGAGAGGACAAAAATAGACAAGTTAAAAGGATATTTTTTAGATTAAATTGATAAAAATCTAATTTTAAAGACTAGCTACATCATCTTGCGATTCTGTAGTTGGTCTAAATCAAATCAACACAAATAGTTGCTTCAGCCATCAACAAGATCACCGTCGTATCCAAACGAAATCAACAGGATCATTTTTAGAATTGATATAAAGTATTAAATATATACAAACGATCATGCTAATCGTGGCACATAATAACCACTTGTAGATCCAATCAGAAAGGAACAAATCAAAACGGTTTGGGGCAATGGAATCGTTATGAATTAACATTGTTTCCATGATTTTAGCAAATAGATCTTCAGCACAGTCGAATGTAACCAGAAGCGAAACGAAAATATCGATTTAATCCAAAATAGAGTCGTTCCTGGCTAAAGTCACAGTGTTATTTTGAGTTTATTAGTTTACATTGTATTTATCATCCCAGTCACTAATAATGACGCATAACACATATAGAGGATCATACCAGTTCAAGTCCACGAAATCATTCCAAAATCAAACCATAAGAACTAAAACAGAGCCGATAGAATCCAACCACAACGAAATCATACCAAATCAAAACATAGCCGTGCTCTGATTTTAGCACAAAAATCTCTTATATAGGTCAGATGCAATCAAAATCAAAACGAAAACAAACCCCATTGATTACATTAATTCAAACCAACAGAATCTTTCTAAAGCGAACCATACCAAGTCAAAACCAATCCATCGCTTCTACTAAGCTGGGCGCGACAAAATCGCATACCCAAATCATAACCATATTCAACTTTAGTAAAATGAATCTACTGTATAGGATCCATAACATAACCATTTTTGATAATCAAACTATAACAAAATCATTTCGAATAATGAACAAAACTAATCAAAAACCAAAAACCAATTCATTATATTAATCCAAGCAATTCATAAAACGAAAATGATATCGAAATTCATACCTGGATAATCAGAAAAAAGCTCGTTCATGATAGTTTGGAATTGACGAAGGCTGTCGCCGATTCGACATTCCTAAATACGATCGAACCAGTGATGATCCAGATTTATGTAGGAACACAATGAAATACAGAAATACACATAAACGCAGAGATGCAGCGGAAATAAGACTTCATTTCATTAATAACAAATGACTGAAATATGCTTACAGAATGGAAATAAACTAGCTAGGGTGCTGGTAGCTTATCTCTGAGAAGAGATGTGGTTGCTACTCGCATCCGTGAGAAGATGATTACAATGAGGCTCTAGAGGCCTTTTTTACAATAGACGAGAATGCCAAAATTCATAAACATCCAAAAACCTAACACTAGGAGATGAAGTGCCAAAAGTCATGTGGGCCCCGTTTGGGTAAGTTAGTACATCAACTTCCCGGGGTTGTAACTTTTGCATACGATCTCCGTTTTAGGCATGTGATAGCTCGTTGGAAAGGTATCATCGAGGAGATTCATTTTGGGGGTTCAATCATGCCTTTATATATCATTGAGAACCTCGATCTAAAAAAACCTTCATTTAGGCCCCCAAAATGGCCCCGGAAGTTAAAACCTGCTAAAAATAGTAAATTGCCAAAATTGCCAGAAAATTGTTTTGAGCCAGTCGGAAAAGGTGGGTGGCCACCGATATCCACCTGGATCAATCCTCCATCCTTAGGAAGCAATGGTCCCCATTGCGTTGAGTTCCTCCATGAGATGAGGAAACTTCTGCTGAACTTGGTCCCTGGTGAACCATTTGCCTTGGTGAAGGAGTTGGCCTGCTTTGACAACTCGATATAGCGGTATCCTTTGTT
>ML792800.1:347277-363287 GCA_009831015.1 Picea engelmannii | reverse complement strand
ATGGTTAGGTTCAAAAGTAATGTAAAGTGTTATGCAAAACAAATTAAACATATAGTAATGAGAAAGGACGTTGTATACCTTGGGGTGATCAGATGAAGTGATAATATGAGTCTAAATACAGGTGATGAAGGGTATAATAATGGAAAAAAGTATGAGCAAAAAGGTACAATATGTGGTCCCAACAACAGAGAGGGACAAAGAGGAAGGGGATTGTAAGGAATGTATAATTCATTAAGTTAGTGAGATAGAGAAGGCATGAGTGACTCAATATTGAGGGTTAGATCATAGGCTGAGGAGCCTAGTGCGATCTAGTCATCCTCGCAGGGATCGAGGAGGCTGTGGGAAAGAGGAGGGACTAAGACTGTAACCACGCACGACGTGATACCTTTCTAAACTATAATAAAAGCCTGAGAGCCAGATCTTTGTGGACATAGCCCAGGAGGGGGTGAACCATGGTAACACTGTGCTATGTGACTGAATGAATGTATCTTTGTTTCTGATTAGTTGATGAATGTTGAATGAATGGATAGTTAAGTAGATTTGGTATTTTACATGCATGCATAAAATGAATATTATAACTAGATGTTAAATGGATTGAATAAAGGTTATGGCGTACAAACATAGATATCGCTCAATCCTAGTTTGCAAACACCTGAGTATTACAGACACCCATAGAGCTATCTTGGGTGAGACTGCACAGTGCACTCTGTGTACTGCGTTGCCTTCTAGGTTACCAGAGGGGCCGATAGTCTTTAAAGGATTTTGTTGGGAAGCTTCGTAGTTATGAATCAGGGTCAATCTGTAATGGTCAATAAGAATTAGAATCAAAATTCCTTAATACCAATAAGAGTAGATAGAGAAAAGGGAAACAAACCAACAAATGGTTATGTTGTCGACTGATTATAAGGTAATGGGATTGAGCATATGAGACCTGTTGAAGAAGGGTCGAAAGAATATGGGATCGGATGACAAGAAGGTAAAAGAATGTGAATTTAAAATGGGATGTTGAGACCATGGAATCCTATAAAGAAAGAGATAGAAATTTGGTTGAAGACAAAGGAGCTAGAGTTTGCGCAGAAAGATAATAGAAACCTGAAGCTAACACCATGCAAATATCTAGACAAGTACGTATTCACCGACTTACATGAAGTATTTTTCTATGAGTTCCCACACATATTGCAGGAGTGGATCAAAAAGTTGAAAGAAAACCATCCTACGAATTGAATTAGACAGATATAATGAAATGATGAACAGATCACAAAGCTACAATGAGTTGAGAATAAGTTTACACGCGCAGTAGATTTCTGGTTAGACAACATTGTTGCCAGATTTATCACAGAGTTCGTAGTAGATACAACAATGTCATACAACACAACTGAACAAGAATTCTTGAAGGGACCTCGAGGTACATATATCAGATCATTATATACTTCCATTAAGATATTTCTATATAACAAAGGTATAATGACAATGGAGTCAGAAAACTAAACTTCCCTACATGCATGGGGGAAGGGGAGAATCATTGATAGGAAAAGGATAAATGAAAGGAGAAGGGGATAAAGGAAAGAATGAGGAGGCCTTGGACCCAATTATGATGGACGATGACCAGATCAAGCGGATCATGGAAAAAGCTAGAAGGACGCACAATGGAGTACCCTACCAATACAAGGTGAACACCAAGAAGAGAGTCGTAGTCGCGAGGGAATGCTTGGCAAGTGATGAAGATGAGGTAGAGGATCTATGGGCTGTGGAGCAGATTAAGGAAATCATGTGTGCGACATATGAGAGGAATACGAGAGGTACAAGAGCGGAAGTAGAAAGAAACACTCCTATCCATATTAGTGTCAGTGTGGAACCCATAAACCCATGTGCAACTAATACACCAAGAAGAACATCACAATTTAGACAACCAAATTTCGGGAGAAGAAAGAGAACAGGAAGTACATCTACACAAAGAAAAACAACTGGTGGAGCCTGTTCATGAAGCATTAGTCAAGTATATACATCGTGCAGAGGTAGTAGCTCAACATTTAAGATGGCAGGACATGATCCAACCATCAAGTTACCATAATTCAAAGGTGAAGCATCAGAGGACCCGGAGAAGCACTTGTTTATCTGTGAAAAGATTTGGGAAGAAAAATAGATCAAAAAAGAGAACACTAAAATTGCACAGTTATCCATCACATTAAGAGATCACGCACTAGATTGGCATATGAGTTTAGCTTAAAATAGTCCGCTAGGGACAACCAGAATGATTGGAGATATCAAGAAGCTGCTAAGAAATGAGTTCCAGAAGCCAAGTTCAAAGGACCAATACATGAACGAGATGATAGAGATCAGATAGAAACTAGAAGATTCTGTATGGGATATTGACCAGATATTCAATCGACTAAATGAAAATCTAAAGTATGTCATGACAGATATGCATCATAGGCACATGTTCGTCAATTCAATGTTACCACACTTGAAATATCCACTATGGCAACAAAATTTTCAAATGCAGGTAGAGGCTCTGCAGGAAGACCTACAACTGGAAGAGAACCAATATCATAAGACATATCCATCCATCGAGGAGCTGAAGGAGGACCTAAAGAACTTAACATTATACCTAAACCAGACCAAGAACAAGGACAAAAGAGAATTTGTTTGGTGTACCACGTGTAGGACAAAAGGAAACCATAAGAACGAATGTCCAACATTCATGCAATACATGGCAACAGGAACGAAAAATCCATTACCAACAAGAGAACTATGGTGCGAGATCTGTACTAAATAGGGTCACAATCCATATCACTGCCCAATGATGCAGAAGTACCAGACAATGTCAAAGAGTGTGTATTGCAACTTTTTCAAGTTAGTAGGTCATGATGACAAAGATTGTAGAACCATGGAGTTGATGAGGGAAAGAACATGAGATGCATATCGGGTACAGGAAGAAAATATGACTAGGAAATTCGCACCCCATCTTAACCAATTACCAACCTTATACAACACTGTGCAGCCATAGTATAATACCACACAACCACACTATAATACCATGCAATATAACCAAGTGCCTCAGTACAACATGCCTCGAGGGGATTGAGCTAGCTATAGAGGTAGAGGAAGAGAAAGAGGAGGATTTGGAAGAGGTAGAGGACCAGTGGTATGTCACAATTGTCAACAACCAAGACACTATGCAAGAGAAAGTCCACTTCCACCAACGACCTGTATGTATTTTTGTTCATCGGATCATGACACAGAAGAATGTCCTACGCTATTAGGGAAGATCCAAGAAAAGAGGAATAAGAACAATCAGAATGTTCAATGGATTTCATTGGAAGCGAGGGATGAAGGAAGAAACATCAACATAGTTTTCAGATTTCTGTGGTGAGCATTTTAGAAAGTGTTTGTCAGATAATCCACAATAGTTGTCATTGTCATCGACGTTTTGAATCTGAATCAGGATTCATCATCATGACTAATGATGAATCCCAATTCAGATTCAAAACTCTGATTACAATGAAAACTACTATGGATTATCCAACAAACAATTTCGAAAACATCAACATAGTTACACGTGGAGGAGATAAAACAGGAAACAACATAGTATGACAAGAGCCAACATAAAACCAATGGGTGAAGAAGAATTTCGAACTGAGGAAACATTTTGATGCACAGAATGAGAAGGAGATATTCAAGCAAGCTAGAAAAGAATGCCTTAGGCCATACATTGCATCGACATCATCCGTGCAGCATAGTAAGGAAGTACCAGAGTACAAGACAAGTAAGAAACACATCCCCTGAGACAAGTAAGTAGGATTAAAGGTTTTTTGCAAACATGTGTAAAAATTCTCAATGATCCATCCTCTGTTAAAGTATTACAAAACCTGCTAGAAAGATGTAGTGTAGAAGCAGAAAGGAAGGTAGAATAGAAAACATTCAATCACCTACATACAAGGAGGAGAACAAATAGAGAGTTCAGGTTGAACACCAACATTGGAGATTTCAACATGGGATATATTATACTAGATTTAGGATCTAAAGTCAATGTATTAACCAAGAAGACATGGCAATGCATGGGAGAGCCCACATTAGGATATTCATCAGTTCAACTGAAACTAGAAAATCAACACAGAGTTCTACCAATTGGAAGACTAAAAGGAGTGACAATAGACTTGGATGGAGTGCAGACTAAAGCCGACTTCGAAGTAATCGAGATAGTAGACGACACACCACCTTATCCAACATTGCTTGTCTTGGATTGGGTGTTTGATAACCAGGCCATAATCAACTTTAAGACGTGAAAAATGACCTTCGATTTAGGAGAATATAGAGTCATTGTACCATTAGACCCATCGGAAGGGGAAAGGTTCGTAGAGCCTACTTGCTTGGACCTGGAGGAAATTAACCAGTTGTACAAAACAACTACGTGAGATGAGGATTATGTAAACCCAACTGCAGATGGGGTACTCAGCTAACATAGCATCACCTCATGTGCGTGAGACTCAGATACAGGCTTAGAAAATTGGCAACAAAGATTACACAAAGTTTCCATAAGAAGATGCACAAGAATAGACAACAGAGTAAGATGGGTAGGTATGAAGATAAGGGAACCTCCCAGCTTCCATGGGGTGAATGACCTAGAAACATTCTTAACATGGTATGAAGATGAAGTGTTAGAAACTCAGAGGCTCTTAGAGCTAGATATAGCACTCAAGGAGACACCTGCGAGATGGTGGGGTGTGAACAAAGAAATAGTCAAGGACTGGTACCAATGTAAGTGGTTACTGCGCATTAGGTTTGGCGTAGAACAAGGAAGAAACCAGTGGCATAAATATTATGGAAAGGGGGCACCAGCAGAACACTTGGAGAAGTGTAGAGTGCGATGAAAAATGACACCACCAAAGGAATGGCCTCACCATTTCGTACACACATTAGAGGGCATCCCAACAAACTGGTATATAGACCAAGAACTGCGCAAAGGAACTACAAGTTGGGAAATATTACAGCTGAACTTTAGAGACACTTTCTCATTTGATCATGAGAACCCCAACATAGACACAACACTTAAACAAATCCGAGGAGTGATATTCATTAAGAAACCAGAAGTCGAACTCTTAACAGAAGAGCAACAACAAAATATACAAACAATGAAAGAACTATTGTCATGCTAACATGTGCAGGAAGAAGAACCAGACGAAGATGACCCGCGCGATATTCATATTGAGGAATTTGAAGGCGAGAGAGAAGTGGAAGGTCCACCTATGGAATTAGAAGTGATAGTTGCGTCGATCAAGGTGAAGAAATTCAACATCAGGACAATTGAGAATCCCAAAATGGCTAGTATTGGAGACTATTAGGATGAGAAAACAATGGAAAGTATAACAAAGTTACTGCGCAAATACAATGACCTGTTCCCAACAACATTCATAGAAATGAAAGGCATAGCAGGAGAGCTAGGGGAAATGAAAATACCGCTCAAAGCTGAGGCAAGACCGATCAGACAGTGACCATACAGACTAAACACGATATATAGGAAACAAGTCAAAGATGATATCGATAGGATGTTGGAGGCTGGAATTATAGAACCTGTAGAAGAATCCAAATGGATAAACCCGATGGTAGTTTAGGAGAAGAAACAAGGGGGGATAAGAATATGTGTCATCTTGAGGAATTTGAACGATTCGTGCCTACATGACCCATTCCCTACCTTGCTCACAGATGAAGTCCTGGAGAATGTAGGAGGACGAGAAGCTTATTCATTCACCAATGGATTCTCAGAATACCATCAGATCAAGATAACACCAGAAGACAGATACAAGACCACTTTTTCCATGGAATGGGGAACCTAACAATATACAGTCATGTCGTTTGTATTGAATAATGCACCAACAATAATTTTTAGAGTAGTCATAGCTACATTTAAATAATTTATCCACCAGTTTCTAGAGGTATATCTGGACAAGTAGACAGTCTATAGTCTATTTAAAGACCATGTAGAGGTCTTGCGGTTGATGTTAGGAAGATGCAGGCAGTGCTAGATTTCGTTAAATATCAAGTAGTGCATCTTCAAAACACCTTTTGGGATACTATTGGGCCATATAGTATGCAAGCAAGGTTTTCTAGTAGATCTCGCCAAGATTGTAGTAATTGTTAACCTGTCACCACCAAAAGTAGTCTGTCAATTGAGAGTGACATTGGGACACACAGGATACTATAGGAAATTTATAAAAGGATATGCACAGATCACTGTGCCAATGGAGAAATTGCTAAGGAAAGACACAAAGTTCTAGTGGAATGAGAATTGTCAACACAGTCTGGATACTCTGAAAGAGAAGATGGTAACCGCACCAATACTAGTATTCTTATATTGGGAAAATATATTCCACGTATATGTAGATGCATCATCCATAGCACTTGGAGCTATTCTGGTGCAGCCAAGAGCAGGAGAATCGAACCATCCTATAGCATTTGCTAGCAGAAAACTGTCATAATTGGAGCGAAACTACAACACTACAGAGAGGGAAGGCTTAGCTATGGTCTACCCACTCCATAAATTCAAAAATTATTTATTGGGGAAACATTTCAAGATGTTCATAGACCATTCAATGCTCAAATACCTCGTCAACAAGCCAGTGCTGGGGGGGATAATTTGTAGATGGTTATTGTTGTTTCAAGAATTTGATTTTGAAGTGATAGTCAAACCAGGAAATTTGAACGCAGGACCTGATCATCTGTCATGGATTACTAACAGAGAAGAACCTATGAATATAGAGGACAACTTTCCCGACGCACAATTATTTTCAATCCTAATAGCTGAATAATACTTTGTAGACATCATCCAATACTTGAGTATAGGGACTGTGCCATAGGAATACAACACCGTGCAGAAGAAAAATATGGTATTCAAGGTTGCATATTACCATCTAATTGCATGACACTTATACAAAATGGGTGTCGACAACATCTTGAGAAGATGTGTGCTAGAAAATGAAAGACCAAGGATCTTAGCAGAATCCCATGAGGGAATAGTAGGAGGACATTATGTAGGCAAAGATACCGCGTATAAGGTATTGTGCGCAGGATTATGGTGGCCAACTATTCACAGAGACTCAAAGGGCTATTGCCAGAAATGTGATGTATGCCAGAGGGTTGGTAAACCAAATAGAAGGGATGAGATTCCCCTGCAACCATAGTTAACTTTGCAGGTATTTGAAAAATGGGCAATAGACTTTGTGTGACCAATTAACCCACCAACAAAAAGGTCAGGAGTGAGGTACATTATCACTGTGATGGAATACCTGACAAGATGGGTGAAGGAAGCACCAGTAAAATACTGCAGCATAGAGACAACATCACACTTACTCTTTGAGCAAGTAATCACTAGATTTGGTTGCCCGAGGATTTTTATGAGTGACTAAGGTACTCACTTCATTAACAGTACTATTAAGGATATGACTGAGGAATTTGAGGTTCATCATCAAAAGAGTACACCATATCATCCTCAAGCAAATGGAACAGTGGAAGCCTTTAACAAAATCCTTGAAAATGCAGTAACAAAGATTTGCAATGTAAATAGGGATGATTGGGACTTGAAGATACCAGCGGTATTGTGGGCATACAATACCACATGCAATAAATTGACAAGACAAACAACATTCATATTGGTGTATGGACAAGAGGTTGTGGTGCCATTAGAATTTTTGGTGGCTAGTTTGCGCATAGCAGCAATTACAAACATGACAGAACGAGGCGCAGTACATAAAAGGATAAATCAGATGATGATCATGGAAGAAGATAGGATCCTATCAGGTTTCCACCAAGAAGTACAAAAAGAAAGGGACAAATCTTGCCATGACAGGCATATCAAGAGAAATAATTTTAAGGAAGGAGACTTATTCTTGGTTTATGACAACAAATCCCTTCATCACCTAGGAAAACTCAAAATGCATTGGTTAGGACCATATGAAGTAAAGACTGTCATAGATGGGGGAGCTTTACAATTGAAGGATTTAGGAAGAACAAAACTCATAGGGATGATCAATGGGAGCCGACTGAGGTTGTACAGGGACCGTCGACCTCCTGGCACTTTAAAAAAAAACACAGAGGAGATACCGGGCCGAAAAGCAAGGATGATTTTAAGGATGGAAATTTATTTTAAAATGTAGAAACCTTGGTGAATTTTACTAATCCTTCATATGCCAACTATAAATGTTTGGTGATATTTTT
This sequence comes from Picea engelmannii, assembly GCA_009831015.1. Classification (NCBI taxonomy): domain Eukaryota; kingdom Viridiplantae; phylum Streptophyta; class Pinopsida; order Pinales; family Pinaceae; genus Picea; species Picea engelmannii. The sequence continues at coordinate 355,076 of ML792800.1, read as the reverse complement.
GTAAAAACATTCATATTTCTAAGGATTTTATATAGTTTGTATAAAATTTTGGCGATTTTTAAGGTAAAATAATTTTATCCTATAGAATTTGGGCAAATCATTTTTAGAATAGCGAATATTTTTTTTGGAAAATTAGCCCATGAGAAAAATTTAGCCCCTAAAATTATCCTTGTCGAAATGATGAGCATTTAACAAAGGCATAGGGTGTCGAGAAGAGAATGAGCATGCACACTCAGGAATTCCACCGCAGCGTAGAAAAATACCAACGATCACTACAAAGTGGGAAACAATGGAAACATCGGGAAAGTAGCATATGACAAATAATCATCAACGGACGACGACTATCAAAATTAAAGAATAAAAATGACTGATGGGGCACGACATTAATCGTGCAAACTGGCGACGGTAAGGGAATTCAATATCAAGTACACGGGAAGCGTTGGTTCAATTAGAATGCAAAGGAGGTAACGTCTCCAAGAAGCTTCATAGAATTCCTATATAAGCTAGCACACAGGACTGGGAGGGGTTATTTCGAAATTGAGAAAAGCATAAGCCATAGCATATATAGAGCCTAGAGCAAAGTTTTTAGAGGTTACATAGGCCACTATGTTCGGTGGAAACAGCCTGAACACCATGACACCACTCAAATAGGGAGAACCAAACCAGACTGGTAGACAACCCCAGAGCAACACCAGATCCTCACCGCAAGCATAGGGAAGCGAACACCAATCACTTCATCCTCTAGAAGTCGTCAATGTAGATGAAATCTCATCACCCAATATGACACCAGGAAGCCCCACACCTATTGTGGAGGAAACCTCGTAGATAGCACCAGTGGGCATGGACATGGATGTACCAGAAGGGGGACAGGGACAACAGGCTGAGGACACAGGAAATCATTCGTACTCTAGAAACCCTAAAGAACAGTCGAGAGTTAATGGGACGGTCCCTAACCAAGAGGAAACAACTGCGCCAGAAGGGTCACACACAACCACACTATAACAACCATAGGAGAACAAAGTGGAAGATGTTATCGATCGACTAGATGAGTATGCAGAAGAGAAAACAATGGGGGCTTGAACCTCAAGTCAACCACCATAGCTAAAGGGAAAACAGGCGGTACCAAGGTCACCGCACAAGAAATCCATGACAACCGTTGTCTTTCCATGCATTATGGAAGGGGTATGTATAGCAGGAAATATGTTAGGCCACATGGAGAAATTGAGGTACTCAGACCATGACGTGACAGACACGGACAAGTTCTCAGAATTCGCTAAGAAATTTTACCTACAGACTATGGGTATAGGACCCTATGGTGAAACAATTAACCAACCAGTCCAGTGGGCAACCAGACTGGCCAAAACTGATATTCTAGGCCTGTTGGACATTCCACACTCAAGGAGAAGACCGTGCAGGCCCAAACGCAAGCAATAGAGCTCACGAAGAAGTTCCAGGATATCACATAAGAGATCAACAAAGCGCACCAAGTTTAGGTGGATCGGGAAGAGCCACATGTCAGTGTTGGGGGCCTATTGGATGCAGGCCAAATCAGGAAGAAGGGTTTTTTTGGAAGAGAAGCATGCAAGAGGAAAGAGACAACTGGAAGGAAAAGCAACACGCACACATGCATGGAAGACCTAAAAAATCTAGGGTTAGTGTTTTTGTAATACATTGTAATGGTTGGTGGGCCAAAGATATAAATAAGTGGTACTTAAGAGATACCTAGAGAAGGAGAGAGGGGAGAGGTGAGATATACATAGAGCTAGATACCTAGATGGGGAGAGAGACAGGAGAGACATGGAGAGGGACAGAGGCGAAGGGAATTGTAAGGACTGTATAATTCATTAAGCTTGTGAGATAGAGAAGGAATGAGTGACTCGATCCCGAGGTTAGATCGAAGGCTGAGGAGCCTGGTGTGATCTAGTCATCCTCGCAAGGATCGAGGAGCATGTGAGAAAGAGGAGGGACTAAGATTGTAATCACATGCGGCGTGATACCTTTCTAAACTATAATAAAATCCTGAGAGCTAGATCTTTGTGGACGTAGCCAAGGAGGGGGTGAACCACGGTAACACTGTGCTATGTGACTGAATGAATGTATCTTTGTGTCTAGTTAGTTGATGAATGTTGAATGAATGAGTAGTTAAGTAGATCTAGTATTTTACATGCATGCATAGAATGAATATTATAACTAGATGTTAAATGGAATGAATAAAGGTTACGGCATACAAGCACAAATCTCGCTCAATCCCAGGTTGCCAACATCTGAGTATTGCAACCACCCAAAGAGCTATCTTGGGTGAGACTGTGCAGTGCACTCTGTGTTTTGCGTTTCCTTCTGGGTTACTAGAGGGGCCGATAGTCTTTAAGGGATTTTGTTGGGAAGCTTCTTAATTATGAACCGAGGTCAATCTGTAATGGTCAATAAGAATCAGAATCCCTCAATACCAATAAGAGTATATAGAGAAAAGGGAAACAAACCAACACATGTCAAGGCAAGGCAAGAGATGTCAAGGAAAGGCATGGCTTGTTAAGGAAAGACATGACAAGGCTAGGCATGGCATGTCAAGGCAAGGAAATAAACAATTTGATGGAAAAGTTGAAAATAATATAATATCAAAACAGGATAATATCAACAACATTCTCTCAGCGCATAGATGTTATGTGACTAATGCCATTGTTGTGTATTACAGGATCTAGAGGAGGCCATGGATAGAGGAAGTGGACGATGTAGCCCTACTAAATTAATGAAAGGAAAGTGGGTGGAAATAGAATCAATTGGTTTTCATTGATTTCAACCCTTGAATAAAGCTCGATTTCACAAAGGATGAACTCCAAAGTGGTCCCCTTATGGTGAAAGCTCTCATGGGAAGACGCTTTGCGGACTAAGTTATCCTAAAAGTGTGGTTAGAGAACCCATGCTTATTTGTGGAATAATGAGATGAAGGTCAATGAATTTTTTAATGAAACTATACTATATGGATAGTGCTTGTCATGCCATTTCTTCTGGTATGTGGAACATCACATAATTCCTCACGGTTAGAGAGTTATGGCCATAAGAAGATGGAGAACCCAAGTTTGTTTGATGGAAAATGGTATGAGTTTTGATACATTTGCAGGTAATACTATTCTATATGGATAGTACATGTCATTCAATTTCTAGTGGTATGTCAAACATCACATAAATCCTCATGGTTTGAGAGTTATGGCCTTACGAAGTTGGAGGACCCTCATATGTCATCTAGAAGCCCCAAAAGGTCAAAGCAGTCAAAGTGGTTTAAGACATTTTAGAAGGTAAATAATAAATTGAAGTGATAAGTGTACTATAATTCAAAGTGAATACAAAATAAATTATTTAAATAATAAATTTAATGGATAAATTAGAAGTGGGTTAACCCTAAAATAAGGAAAGTGGGCAAAGTGACCTAGAAGATGTTTTTAAGGAAGCTACTTGGAGAGTATAAATAAGAGGCAAGGCTCCCTCATTTTATATTACACTTGAGAATATTGAATATCTATAGGTTTATGAGGTAACCAAAGGATATCTAATCCAAATTTCAGATGGAAGATGAAGAAAACAAGGTCGGAATTCAAGGGAGGATAAATTCTTTTGATGATGTTTTCTAAGGTATGTTATTTACATGTCATCTCACCATTTTTGCAATAACGTTTTTTCTAGAATGCTTCAGACCATGAAATTACTATGCCATTGAGGAAATATATCCAAGTATATGTGGTAAAAAATTCAGCTTGTGGGTCGTTGTATTTGTGGAGTTACACTCCGTGGAAAATAGAGTTTGTGGCTAGTCCTGAAACTAGTCTAAAACAGGTGTTTCAGGTAAAAACATCATAACTTGTTCATACCATATCCAAATTTAGAAAGACAATTTTTTTTGTTTAGAGTATAGTCTTTAGTATCCTTTTTGATATTTTCAAATCGATTCAACAAATATTCCATGCGGGGCACGCTCTACAAGGTCGCTCTTTAGAATAAGCCAGAATTCAACAAGGTATGCCATTTTTTCTATAACTCCTTTTATGAGAGGTTCCAAGTAGTGACACCTGGAGGAATTGCATAAAACACACTGAAGAACATTGTGTATCAGTTTTAGATATTTATTCATTACAGGTACATAGTTATGATTATTTCAAGTTAGGGTTGTTGACTAAAACAAAAGTAGTCATGTGAGACTAAAGAAAAGTTCGATGAAAATGCTAGTCTCTTGTTGTTAAAGTTAAGGAAGGTTTATAGGTATGTGACCATATAAACCAATTCTATTGCATATTTACAAATCATATTTGGATGATGAAATTGATGAGAGATTTTGGTTAAGGTAAATGTTGGGTACATGGTTGAGACAAGTAGTTGATGAGTTGGCACATACATGAGGTGTATAGTTGATGATGTTGGTACATATTGATGAGTCATAGTTGATGAGTAGGTGACACATGATTGGCATATACTTGGTACATGGTTGGATGCACTTGTTTATGGTACACATTGATTACAGGTTATTTGGTAGAGGTTGGTTCATGGTTGATGCACTTGTTTATGGTATAGGTTGATTACAGGTTGAGGTAGAGGTTATTGCATGGTTGATGCATGGTTCATGTTTATTGGTACACATTTACAGTGGTATATCTCACAGTGATAGTGTGACAGTGGTTCCATCATTCTACTTCTACTTTAGGGTGGTTGGACGAGGCAAGGACAGGTGGTTGTAGCCATCCAGTTGTAGCTGGAGAACATAGGGGGTTGTAACCTCCTTCTGGTTGTAGCCAGAGAATTGGGGAGTTGGAGCTTCCCTCAGGTTGTATCCTAAGAATCTAGGAGGTTGGAGCCTCCTTCTAGTTGCAGATAGAAAACAAAGGAATTTGGTTCTTCCAATGAATGTAATTCTTCAAGACATATAAGAAAAAACATTCTGTGGTTTTCTCCCACTTTGGGTTTCCACGTAAAACACTGGTGTACTGTGTATGTCTATGAATTTTCATTTGTTCATTGCTCATTATTGGATGATAATTCTACATTGATATAACACTTGGATTATTTGGTTAAAAAGGATTATAATTTCTCTATTACTGATTCACCCCCCCTTCTCAGTGATTCAACAATTGGTATCCAACTAGGTTCCTTCAGAAATCGGTTTAACCACTGAAAGGTAGATCATCGAGAGAAACAAATTGAATAAAAATGGAATACCATAGTTTGATGGACAGAAGTATGCTTTTTGGAGCATAAGGATGAGACATATATACATGCACAGGGATTTGAAATTTGGCAATCAATTGTAGATGGATACACAGCACCAGCAGTTCCTCCAACAAATGAAAAAGCAGTGAAACTCAGTCATAATAATTCCAAAGCTACAAATTCACTTTTGAATGGTCTCGGTAAAACTGTATTCAACAAAGTTGCACATTGTGAATCCCCTAAAGAGATTTGGGACAAGCTTCGAAATATTTATGAAGGAGATTCAAAATTCAAAGTAGCAAAGCTTCAAATTTACAAAGGTCATTTCGAACAACTAAAGATGAAAGAAGATGAGAATATTGTAGCCTACTTCTTATGAGTAGATGAAAAAATGAATGAAATCATAGGATTGGGAGAAGAAATCGAAGAATCTGTAATTGTTCAAAAGGTACTAAGATCTCTTCCTATGAGATTTGACCCTAAGATATCAGCACTAGAAGAAAGATTAGATCTAAACTCAATAAGCATGGACGAACTGCATGGAATCTTAACAACATATGAAATGAGAATTGAGAAAGAAAATCCATATGTAAAAGAAACAACCTTCAAAGATTCCAAAATATCAAAGAAAAAGGAAAAGAAACAAGAAGAACATAGCAACAATAGTGACGTCTGTTAGAAAAATAGGACCGCGGAGCAATAAAATAAAACAAATGTAGAAACAAAACACAGAAGACACACAAAACAAGAGAGACACAGATTTACGTGGTTCACCCAGTGTGGGCTACGTCCACCAGAGAAATTGCTAGGTCCTTCCTTTATTATTATCCAGCAAATGAAGGGATACAACCTTCAGCAAAACCCGTTGTAACTTCCTCTTCTTTCTCTCATAGTCTCCTTTCTCAGAATACAATATTCACCATCTTCCATAGCCGTAATACATTTCCCTCATAAAAGAGGGTTTCCTTCTAGGGGAAAAAAAACCCTAACATAATCTCTACCGTTAGATCTGCGACCTTATAATGAATGGTCTAGATTTACAATGAAATTACAATATACTTTTACAAGGCAATTTTTGCTTCAGGAGATTCGCCCCCAAACCCTCATCGGGGGATGCTGCCCCTGAACCCTCGTTGGGGGCTCGCTTGCCCCCAGACCCCCTAGCCGGGGGGATAGCCCTCCTAGACCCCGCAGAGGGGGTACCCCCTATTTAAGGATAAATTCGTGAGTGCGGACACAGACCAATCTCCCCAGATCCACCTGGATCTGGAACAAAACGTGATAGAATACTACTCTTTCCCTAGATCTAAAGTATTGAATGGACTAAGAGAAAAGGATGGTGTACATACCTTATGAAAGCTCTCCTTTAATCTCTGTTGTTCCTCACTCTGTGCCGATGCTCTTGTGCCGTCCAATCACAACAACACAAACCAATCACAGCAAAGACATTAATATATTCAATTACCTAGTCTATACATGTGATCAAGGAATCATGTAATAAGATGACATCATCATTATGGGAAAGGGACATATTCATGTATTGAATTAACTGAAAGAGAAATATACAACCTGAGCCTTGATGTCATAGATCTCCTTTCAATGGCTTCTAGYTYTGACACACACACTTGCTCATGYATGAAGAAMATCMACTACTTRTGATGACCTTGYTSTTGTCTCTATCTGCTGCAGCATCAATTCTCCAYACMATMATRCACCAATTCTYCAATAGATTTCTCWAGYTTKCCAACTTAACCCTTTCCATGAGTATTCTCATCAATTTATAGGAGAGAATAGGTTAGTTGCTAGGATAAGAATGATCCCAATAAATCTGGAATGCCAGCTTCTGAACAACCATTCGAATACCAACTCACCCTTCTAGAAGATTCCTTTCTAGAAGAATCGAGAACTCATCCATTTCCTTGTGTAAAAAGATGTTCGCACCCTGACCTTTAGCACAGTGCGAGAAGTTCGCACCCTGAATGAATGCAGCCTGCGGGAATTTAGGATTCTCGCAGGGGAGTAATATGCAGCCTGCGAACAGTCCTCAAAACATGATTTTTTGGAAATGAATAAGTGCAACCTTTTTCAGGAAGGAGTCCTTAATGAGGAGCTTGATTTGCTATCATCATAACATCATCATGACATCATTACAATGACCAAAATTCTGGATAACAGAATGCCCCCCAAAGTCTGAGAGTGGAACCAGTGACAGTCGATAGACTTTGTAAGCTGTATGTGTGTGTCAAGAACCAAAAGCACATCTAATCAGAGACCTGCAAACATCCAAGCATCAGCAGAATAGCATATATACCAACTCCTAAGGTAGGCATTCCCATACTCAGATCATAGACTGATGACATCATAAACAAAAGGTCATGGCCACCAATCATACACTGTGGATCCATGCAGTCATGTCAATCATAGCACAGCCACCTGAATACACTGTGGATCTGCGCGACAAATTTTCAATCAAGACGACATAGCCACGAAACAATACACAGTGGATCTATGTGTCGTAAATAATACATACTCCATCGCAACCTGGATCGTAAGGATAATATCCATGGTCTTCAATCTCATCACCTAAAGTACGAATCTAACCATGT
>ML792800.1:336292-346647 GCA_009831015.1 Picea engelmannii | reverse complement strand
AGGGGGTGTCATGTTCAAGAGCGACACTTACTGCCAATTAATACAAAGACGAAACATATCCCTTTCCCAAATTTTTCCCCCACCATTGCTGGCAAGTACCTCTTTATTTTTACGCAAGCTTGAAGAGGATCACATATGCTTGTCGATATAAGCTCATCCTTCGGACGAGTCCCTCGAAGTATTTTTAACGAACCCTAAGAAGGAGTGGTCCGGTCCCATCACGGGTCTATCAATGTTTGTTTAACGAGTCCAGAGATAGTAAACTCGAGGGTTTTTCATGTTTTAAGAGTCTGAAAAACACTTAAAGAAAACTCATGTCCCATATGGGCCTTTCAATGTTTGTTTTATGAGTCCAAAGAAAAAAAATCAAAGGCTTTTCAAGATTATAGAGTTTGGAAAAACACTTAAAAGAGAACTCTCTCAGTTCCTTTTTCGTACAATACTCCAGCGAGACCGAAAAAGGGTTAAACTATCACTCGGAGGACGCATAAGTTCAAATACTTTAACGAGCGTGAAAATAGCAAGGTCGCTCGGAAATCTTTTCATGTTTAGGGAGTCGTGAAAAGGGCTTAAAGTCAACTCCAGGGGGGTTCCTTTTTTGTGTAACCACATCGAGCCCGGAAAAGGGATAAAACAACGCTCGATCGCGTTCTAAGTTTTTCACAAGTGCTAGAACGGATAAAAGTCACTTGAGGTTTTAGATTAAACCATAGAAAACCAAATAAACACACCATACTTCAAAAGTTTTTGGATCCATAATCGTCTCGTTATGTGCCTGCAATTCAATTCACTCACTTTCGTATTAGTAATTAGGGTTAAAAGGGTAAAATAATGAAATAAAAATGAAAAACCCACTTTCACTATAGTAAAAAGTGAATAAAACAAAATTACCATTTCATTTTCACCATATGTTTTCCCATTTACCACTGTAGTGCCAAAATTACCATTTTACCTCCAATCTTCAAAGCCAATTTCCGGGAGCTTCGGGGCATCAAATCACAAACCGTTTGGATCAAACAGGTAAGTGCTCAATTCTTTAACTTTCCATGGTTTAGTTTTATGATTTCATTGGTTAAAATTGAAGTTTTTGGCTGCGTTTTGAAACCCTATGTGCGCGAGAGGATTCTCACAGGCCACCTATATGGGGCCTGCGAGAAATCCTAATTCCCGCAGGCGAGCTTAAGGTAGGGTGCGGGAAACCCGCACTATGTATTATACTCAGCCTGCGAACAACGCAGAGTTAAATTTTTGCATAATGTTTTGACCCATAAAAACCAATTTTCTCACATTTTAAGATTACTAATTATCTTCCCATGGCTATTGTGCAGGTTAATAGTCACACAATGGTGCTCGAGTGGAGAGAACGTGAGCACGAAGAGGATAATAATGCCTCCGAAAATCACCCTCAAACTATCGCTGCTTTGAGGAACTGTGGACTTCTAAAGTATTTCCGGATACCGGGCATGAGAGCCCAAGTTCGTCTATTGGAACATTTGGTTCGGATGTGGGATCCGGATCAACAAGTCTTTAATGTGGGTGCCCATACATTGACAATTGATATTGAAGATATCTATTTTCTGACTGGTTTGTCACGACGAGGTTCTTATGTCAGCTTGACTGGTAGTCGCAGAGTCGGTAGGAAAATGAGCGAGTATTGCCGAGACTATTGTGTGCCAGAGGCAGAAAGACAAAAGGGAAAAGTAGCTATTTGGGGAGTGACTGATATCACTCTCCGTACTATCCTGTTTACTATAGCTTGAATGGCAGGCAGTGCTACCCCGCATATGGCTCTACAGAGCTACTTTCAATATGCCCTCGAGTGTCTTGAGCCCCGGGTTTTCAACTGGGCCGATGCAGTGCTACGTAGCCTCAAGAAACAACTGACAAAAAGCAGGCGTGGAGACCTCAAGCAATTTGGTTATGGATCACTGTTAGTATCCTTCTTCTGCGAGAGAGTTCCAGTGTACAGGCTTCAGGCAGATTGGCATTTTCCGGGTCCTAGGGATCCACGGATGCTACGATGGTGCCAGCTCATGGCTAGGCATGTGGTTGGACCTATCGTCAGGTATGACGATCGTTTCTTCGATTGGCTCCAAGGCCAGGTTGTGATGGTTGAGGATTATGCGTACGCTGGCTTGGACTTTCGAGGTGATCCTGACCTGGCCCTTCCTGAAGATGCACAGTGGGGAAATATTGGTAAGAAGTACACCAACTTTTTAACTTTTTAGATGTTTTTTTATTTTCATCATATTAAATGTTTTTGGTTTTATATTTTTAGCCCAAGACTAACACCAAATCGTATTGATAACACAGATGTTGGGGTCTACAGACCAGCTGGTAGTTCTCCTGTTCAGTGGCGAGGAGAAGCAGTAGTTGCAGTCCCCCAGTATGTCGAGGACTACTTGACCGTGGAGCAAAACTTAGAGGGCTTGATGCATGATGTTCCAGATATGCCTCTGGAGGAGATCCCACGACGTGATCAACGTCATACCGTGGGAGTTTCTGCCTCTATGGGTCGTCTGTTCCGTAGTATCCAGGACTTTAGTATGCTATCATGAACATCATTGATGTCATGATATCGTTATGTAGAAGCCATGAGCTTCCATTTTTGATATTTTTGGTCTTCGGACACATTTTGTAAAAAACAAACTTTGATCATTATATATATATACATGGTTTTACCGGCTTACTTTACACTTGTGTACATGTGCTTGATTTATAAATTGTTCAAATGCCTATCTAATACGTAATTGGCTAAAGCATCTGTTAATGTATTAAGACTTCTCGGAATGTGTTGATATTCTATATGATCAAAATGTCTTTCCAAGAGGCGAATCCGCAAATATAATCTTAATAATGTAGGACTTCGAATAGAATAGACATTACTTAGCTGTAGCACCACTAGCTGCGAATCAAGACGCACAACCAAATGACGAATTCCAAGAGAGATAGCATCAACCAATAACTCAATCATGGCGCTATACTCTTCTATGTTGTTGGTTGCTCGGCCAAGACATACACCTCGTAAAGATATAAGCTCGTTCGTTGGGGCATAGATTGCCCAGGCAGCAGAAGCTAGGTTCCGAGTACTACGGCTAGCGCCGTCGGCGAAGCCAATATAAGGTAGCGAATACTCCGACATCTGACAATCAAACACAACGTAATCGTAAGGGTAAAAACCAAATAACGTCAAACGCAAAGCTAAAAGTAATCACACACACTCAGTATGATACATAAAAATACAAGTACTTCATGCACAAATGACTCATGCATAGTACTTCTCTAAGTACAACCCATTTCTGGGTTCACTCAAAGGTACCCCATCACAATCCACTAACTCATACGCTCCTTTTTCCAATACTTTATTGACAATGTAAGGTCCACGCCACATTGGTTCGAACTTCCCAGCTCCTAAGACATCCTTATCTTGTTCATATAGAAGAACAAGATCTCCTTCAGAAAAGACACGGGGTTTGACATGCTTGTCATATTGTGCCTTGACGCGTTTTTTCTGGGCTTCTATTACAAGAGTAGCGTCACGGTGAGTCTCGTCTAATCGCATCAGATACAACAGACGTTCCTCCTCGGCAGACGTATTGGGTAAGAGTTCTACAGCTAGTTTCAAAGACAGAATCTCACATTCTATCGGCAGAATGGCTTCCATGCCATAAACTAATCGAAAAGGCGTGAATCCTGTGGCAGACTTAATAGATGTCCGATACGCCCACAATGCCGAAAATAACATTGTGTGCCAGCTGGTTTTATGTATTCCTATCATCCTTCGAATCATAGTGATAAGAACTTTGTTAATGGATTCAACCTGGCCATTAGCCTGTGGATAATAGGGTGTTGATCTATCATGTCGAAGGCCCAACTTCTCCATGAGTTCAGACATCATATTATTTCTAAAATGACTACCATGATCAGTGACGATAGCCTGAGGAACACCAAAACGAGTGATGACATGGTTAAACAGAAAAAGTGTTGCAGTCTTCCCAGTATTATCGAATGTCGGCATTGCCTCGGCCCATTTAGTAAAATAATCAACAACGACAATAATGTACCCATGCCCCCCGGCCGAGTGAGGGTGACATGTCATGAATTCAATGCCCCATTTAGCGAAAGGACCTACTGAGACTACAGGGTGAAGGGGAGCGGGATGCGACCGAATCTTATGATTATAGGTCTGGCATGCATGACACTTCTGAACAGCAGTGATGCAGTCTTTAAACAATGAGGGCCAAAAGTATCCTGCACGTAAGATTTTCTGGGCAGTAGCATACCCAGACATATGACCACCACATGCTCCTGAGTGGCAATCATTCAAAGCTCTCTCAGCTTCTTCAAAGTTTAAACAACGTCGAAACACAGATTCAACACCTCGACGATAAAGAGTATCGTCGAGAATAATATAATGACGTACTTGATAGCGAACACGACGTCGTTCGGCACTGGACAAAGCAGGCTGGAAAGTTTGAGTTTGGAGATATATAATGATATCTCCGTACCAAATATCGTCGGTATTTATAAGGAAAAGTGACTTGTCAGGTAACGAATCAACTGCTACTTTTTCCGTTGCAGTGTGGGGAAAGTCACAAATCAACTCAGTGAAAACTAGAGACTTCTTCGATGTGGCTCGATCAAATTCCAAATCAAACTCCTGGAGAATAACAATCCACTTGGAGTATTTGCCCCCCAGCAATTGACGAGTCAATATATGTTGCATGGGGTTACAGTGTGAAATCACGGTAGTTTTCCCAGCGAGAATGTAATGACGAAAACGTTGGACTGCTTGAACAGCAGCTAAGGCCAGCTTTTCAACATGTTGGTATTTAATTTCCGTAGAAGTTAAACTTTGACTCAGGTAATATATAACATGCTCATCGTGGGCATCATCCTCTTGAACGAGAACCATGCCGATGGTATACTTGGATGCAGCTAAGTAAAGAAAGTAATCTCGACTATAATCCGGAGGAAAAAGAAGAGGAGCTTTGGTAAGGGACAACTTCAAGGCTTCAAAGGCATCATTAGCAGCTTTATCCCAGACAAACTCGGAACCTTTATTTAGAAGACGTGTAAAACCCCGAGTAATTTCAGCGTAATTCGGGATGAATCGACGAAGAAAGTTTGCTTTCCCCTGCAAACTTTGTAACTAGCGTAAAGAAGAAGGAGGAGGGAGATTGAGAATCGCCTCGACCTTGATAGGATCTACCCGGATCCCATGGCCTGAAACAATAAAACCGAGGAGTCTTATGGATTCTACGCAAAAGACACATTTATGCAGATTCAAGCGAATGCGATAGAACCGACAACGAAGGAAAATCGCACGGATATGCATAGGGTGATCGACTCGACGTAAAGAGTGAGCCGGCAAATCATCCAAATACGGTTGAACAATATGCTTAATATCGTGAAATGCGTAAGACATAGCACGTTGGAATGTAGCACCTGCGTTCTTTAGACCGAAAGGAAGTTTACGATAGGCGAAAGTACCCCAAGGACAAATAAAAGTTGTTTTGTGTTGGTCCTCGGGAGCGATATTGATTTGATTATAGCCGGAAAATCCATCCATGAGAGAAAAGATTTCGCTGCCGACACAATCATCGACGATCTGGTCGATGAAAGGGGTTGGAAAATTGTCCTTAGGACAAGCTTTGTTGATATCCCGATAATCAACCCAAACGCGAATACTACCACCCTTTTTATCGATCGGTACTGGGTTAGAAACCCATTCTGTCAATGCCGCAGGATAAATAAAACCGGCTTTTAGAAGTTTTTCAACCTCAAGTTTAATGGCCGCAGCTTTACGTGGATGGACAGGACGGAGGCGCTGCCGGACTGGTTTGGCTCCGGGGTATGTCTTAATTTCATGCACCACAATAGACGGGTCAATACCCGACATCTCTTCATAACTCCATGCAAAGATATCACGAAATTCTTTAAACAAGGAAGTGTAAGTGACAATTTCTTCGGGAGAACACGAAGCTCCAATATTAACGTTCTCGACTATCCCAGGTTTCACTGAAATATCTATGGGTATCATGGGTGAATTGTTACTCAGGTTCCCTTCAGCAAACACATCTCGTGTGGATTGGGGAACAGTGGAGATAAAAACAACGGTCGACGGAGTCAAAATCCGTTGATAATTCTCAAGAGTCTGTTGTTCCAGAAACAGTATGGAACGATGATGCCCATCGTGCCAAGGGGTGTCATCCAAGACGGACATGATCATCTCGTCAGTTGGAAAAACAATGCGGAAAGGATCAGGAGACAACTCCTCACAAGAAGAAGTAGGAGGGGTTGCCGATTGAATGGCTTTGTAATCGGACTCAATCGGACTTAACGGCATAACGTCGCCGAAACGAACATGATCCCCAGGATTAGGCACTATCCAAGGGTCGGCAGACACTGGAAGTTCACGAGGCGTGGTAGAGATCATGTTAATAGATGCAACTGACGGGTTTGGAATATTGGGTGGTGGTGGTATGGGAAAGGTACCCATTAATGATGAATCTTTTAAGAGACCGACTCCAACATTCTCATAACCCGGTGGGGTGTTTGCTATGAATGGTACGTTGCCCGCGCGAGTATCGGCATTAAAGAAGGAAAGTTGATCAACCGTAACCACTCTTCCCTGGTGAGGAAATCGTAGAACACGAAAAAGGGTTGATACAACAACACGCGTAGAATCGACCCAACTTCGACCAAGTAGAAGATTATAATCAAGAGGAGTATCGAAAACTTCTACTTTCACTTGGACTGTCTTACCTTCAAGTGTAACAGGCAACGACGGCAGAACACCGTATGGTTTGAAACCAGAGCCATTGAAGGCTCGCAAAGTGTTTTGTGACTCGGTTAACGGTGGAGAACCAATGTCTTTCCAACAAGAAAAAGACATTACACATGTAGAGGCACCCTCATCAATAACCGTCCGACAAATGCTCTTGTCGGCAACAACAACTTGTATTTGAAACGCTAGTTGTGCAGGTAACCTTGGAATATTCTCTGTCAAGTCAAGGACTATTAAATTCTCGTCTGTAAGATCGATTCCACCTATGGCTTTCAACAGGGCCCTTCGTTGTGCAGGACAGGACTGAAGGACTTCAAGGGCAGACATCGCTGAAGGTGCTTGGGCCAGATCTTCTACAATGCTGTAGTTCTGAGCCACACATGCATGAGGATTGAATGCCAATTTTTTAACGACACCTTTAGGGGGTGGTCGTATAACTGTATCAAGGTTCGGTCTTTCGAGATGAATAGGACCGGTTGTGGGTGGATTCAGTGGAGAGGGCTGGACCAGATCAGGAGGTGTATCGTCAACCTTCTCCTTAGAAGGAGTATAGTATTTAGCTCTAGTGGTAAGTGTAACAGTGTCTGTCTTCGAATCACCAGTGCACATTAAAACATAGGATTGTGTAGAGGTAGAGGCAGAGGGTTGGTCATGGATGACCAACGAAGCCTGTTGTTGAGACGGGAAGGGTTGAGACAAGACAGCCGGAGTAGAAGGTTTTGGTGTTGATTGAAGGAACTTATGAACTTCAGCACGTCTCGGACAATCCTTAGTGTAGTGATCGTCACTACACATAAGGCAAGGGTAGCGTGGTTTGCGCTTATCCCGGTCATCAACAGGAGGGGTTTTGGTTTGCTCGTTCGGATTAGCGTTTTTACCCTCCTTATTCTTGCCTCTCCCTTTTTTGGATTTGTTTTTACCGGCAGGTGTAGATTGAAAAGCGTTCACTTCAGAGGTTTTACCGGCGGGAGGGACAGGAGACGAAGCATTTTGAACATTAGAAGAATTGGATTTTGGGGTTGTAGTTGACACGGAATGTGAATGGGCATGAGTAGTCCCAATCACACCATCAGCTGCATGTGAAGCAACTGGAGCAGTAGAAGTGCTGGAAGTACCAGGAAGAGGTAAATCAGGTAGTAAGTCATACAAAGTGCCTGTTTGCGAATAAACAAGATCTAGATACTAAGCGCGACTTATAGCCTGCTCTTCAGTAACAACACCGTCCATGGCAATGTCTTTTCCAATTTTGTTTACAAATGATTTTGTAAACCATTCGGCCAGTAACTGATCGGGAAGCTCAAGTTTAATAAGATGTCTCCTCCTTCTCCACTCATGAATGTGATCAGAGATATGAGTGCTGGTAATTTGTTTAAAGGAGGTTAAAATCTCAGTCCCCGTATCGTAACGAATCGGTAACTGGTAGTGTGTGAGAAAAGCCATCGCAAGGGTGTTGAAATCCGAAAAGAATCCTCGTGGCAATTCAATGTACCACTTCGCAGCAGCACCTGTAAGGGTGCATTGAAAAAGACGCAATCTAATGGAGTCGTCCATCAATGAGTTAGATGAACACCACAAATGGAAAGTCATGACATGATTATTTGGGTCCTCTCCCACCTTTCCATCGAATTTTGGGATGTCCGACGGAAGCTTTGCAGGGATAGCAGGCCATTGGGGAGAGTGACAAATGGGATCATTCAAAATCCTAGACAAATCTGGAAAATCCAAAGTAGCAAGAAAAGGCAATTGCCGATTCACTTGAGGGTACTGGTGACTTTGGGGTGGAAGCCCCGTCGGTAGACCAGTGGGTGCGTATGCAGTTTGCCCCCAGAGAGAAGATCCTGGTTTCCCCTGTGGTGGTTGAATAGGGTAATAACCCCAAGGATTTTGACCTTGAGTCTGAGTAGGGACCTGGGGTTGAGTAGACTGAACTGAACCCCAAATAGGATTAGTCACCCCTGGATACGGTTGGCCTTGAGTAGGGATAGTTTGTTGCCCCCCAGGATTTTGAGGAACATTTTGCATAAGTTGAGTCCAATACTGGGCCAATGCAGGAGGGATGTTTTGTCCTAAAGGTGAGTTTGGTCCTCCTATCAAAGGGACATTTCCCCCCGGAAATTGTGCGCCAACCGAAGGTTGTGTAGTCACTATGGTTTGTCCGGGAAAAGGAACTGTGCCACTCTGTCCACCAATAGGAATTTGGACATTATGTGTAATGGTCGGTATAGTACCACTAAGATTAACATTGCCAGTGGGAAACTGAGGGAGTGTCGGGATGAAACCAGGAATAGGATGCCCAGGAAACTGAGGACCACCGGGAGAACCAGCAGGAGTTTGTGGAGGTGTTGGATGTGCAACATTCAACGCAGGATTCAATGCATGGTAACCAGGGGGTAAAGTTGGATTATCTACATGAGTTCTCTGGGTATTAATAGGGGCAAGAGTTGTTTCCAGAATCATGGTTTGGACACTCGAAGTAATAGCGAGATGGGCCATCTCGGGAGGGAGAATAAAACGGTAAGTGGTAGTGGCTGGTGTAGTTTCAGGTTCAGGAGACTCAGGAGGGTTGATGACTTCGTAGACATGAGGTTCGGTACCGAACAAGACTCGTCCCGACCAAAAAGGATCTCGGCCTACTACACCGCGAGAAGGCCCAGCGATTGATTCAGTAGAGGGAAGATCATCATGAGAAGGATGGAATCGTCTGGTAGGTCGTTCACCACGACGAATATGGTAGTCCTCTATAGTATTGTGAATTCGAAAGTCAGCAAGAGGATCAATGGTTTGTACTTCTGGAGGTGGTTTAAAGACTTCTGGGATGTCACTTATGTCCACGTGTGGTAAAGGCACAAGAGGGATTTCACCCGGACGAGGAGAGTCCTCAGGGGTACCCTCAGGTGTTGCTGTGTGCAAAGGTTCGGAAACTTCCAGATGTTCCGGAGACAGACCTTGCATCCTACGTGAACGTCGCGAGGGAGAAATTGTAAACAAGTAACAAAATCCCCAACGAAAATCCTATGTTCAACTACGAGAAACAAGCAACACACCCTAGTAAACAAAATCTAGAAGCAATCACCAAACAAACAATACCTTCTAATTCCGAAGCCACTAGTTGGTGATGAAATCCAACGTCACAACAACGAGACGAGAAGGGGTGGGGCTAAGGTGGAAAAGTTACGTTGACAACCTGCTTAACAGACTTACGCCCTGGTGCAAGCTCCCACACATAATCGTGGGTATACCCTCCAAGGAGCCCGAGTGAGTTTGATCAACATCAATTCCAGGTACCGTGAAGACTTTCCCCTTCACAGTCACCTTGGGTAAGTACCTAGAGAGAAAGTCCACTAAGGTTACCACAGACAAAAGTACTGCCTGGGGAAACAATCGTCAGTCCGATCCACACGCAAGGGCAGGGTATCGAGCCTGAAATCAACTCAAAGGCTTCCACTCATAATTGTGGGTATACCTCGGAGTGACCCCCATAATATGTGCAATCTCTACACTGATGTCAACAAAGCAGGTTAGTATCTCTGCCAACACCAATGCGACCTAATGCTTGACCCTTGTG
>ML792800.1:307284-324563 GCA_009831015.1 Picea engelmannii | reverse complement strand
ATGCTGATAGGCTAGTGAATGCATCTGATCATACTGTCTAATCTTGATCAGATAGCCCCTAGGTTAGAATTAGTGAATACATCTGATCAGACCGTCTAATCCTGATCAGGTAGCCCCTAGAAAGAATAAAATCTTGACCCAACAGTTTAAACTGGGTTAATTGCCTTGTGACAGTAGGTTAGGACGTAGGTTAATTGCCTTGCCCCCCTTGCCAAAATGAAGCTAGATTGATAAAAATGTTACCCCGTGACTCCCATGCCTTGATGTTTTTGAATTGATGTCCCCTTGGTGGTTTATATGAGAAAAATCGGAAGGAAAACCTATGAAAACGACCTTATCCTAAGTTTTCCTACATATGACTTTCCCCGCCCCCTACCTATAGCTCTTTCACTTTGCAAGGGCCCAGATCACAACGCCCACATCAACGGTCCTTATAACATTCCGGACCCCCCCATCTGTTATGCCTTTAACCGGAGGGGGGGGGGTCCGGAATTGATTATAATCTTCGAGCATATCTGGACGGCTCGGAAACGAGCGCTCACATCTATGGTCTAAATTAAATTCCGGACCCCCCCCCCCTCTGTTCTGCCTTTAATGGAGGGTGGGGGGTCCGGAATCGGCGTTAAAGTATGGGCTGAGATCTGCGGCCTCAGATGCGTCGTGTTGATCTAGGGTCCCAGATGGATTCCGGGCCCCCCTAGCGTTCTTCCTTTAACCAAAGGGGGGGGGTCCGGAATGAATATCCCCGGCAGGTGGGTCCATAGTCACAGGTGGCACCATCCTATTGGCCAAGAAGTCCCGTCACCCACATGCCGCCTGACAGCCACTCACCCCTTGCTGTCACCCACCATCGGGCCCACTTGTCCCACTCGCTCCTGGTCTGAGTCACATCTCATAACTTCCGCCAGTACCTGCTGTTAGGCCTCACCTTTCCCGTTTACGGCTAGCCCCCTTCGACAACTTTGCCTCCAATCGCATGCCTCCACATCATCCCCCGTACACGTTGGCTATCGTCACCTGCTGTCTCATCCCCAAGTGGCCCGTTGCACATTAATAACAGGATGATTGGTCCGTTGTCATGCTGACCGTTTTCCCGCGTCCGACCGACCCAGTTTTGAATAAAAACACCGTGTGCCTATCTTCATTCGTTATTCCTCCATCACACCAGAAAACATCCCTCGCGCCGAAAGACTCGTCTATCATACTCCCATTTGTTTCCCCTGTCGTTTTCCTTCACCACCTTTAGACCCCACTAACGTGTTTGATTATAGGTACACCCGCCAAGATGGTTTCTAAGACAAAGCAAGCTAAGGAGGAAGAAAATCCATTCGTCCCCCCTGCGGTCGACCTGGATAAACTTCCGCTGGTTGACAAAGATCGATTGGTAGCGGACACCATCTGCAGTTTTGATTTTTCCGATCTACAATCATGGCTCCGGGAAGTCTTTCTGGACCAGAGCGACGAGGTTGGCCTCTGGGAGTCCAATCTACCCCTCTATATGTTCCCCCAAGTTCATCATTTCCCAGAGTTTACGCTCAAGTTCCAAGCTCACTACGTTCCCGAACAAAAAGCCATTGTTTCTTCCTTGGGCGACGTCCTTTTCTTCATTACCCCTGAGGATCTCGACCAAATGATGCAGATAAACCTCCCGGAGTCCGCAGCCCCTTTCAACCAGGAGATCCTCACCGAGCTCTACCAAAAAATGACCTTCCCACAGAGAGCTCAAATCGTGGAGCTTTTCCTCCCCACCTCTGCTCTTCTCCCTACCACAAATCCCCCGTATCCTTCCTCGTTATTTTCCG
The DNA here is from genome assembly GCA_009831015.1 of Picea engelmannii. NCBI lineage: Eukaryota > Viridiplantae > Streptophyta > Pinopsida > Pinales > Pinaceae > Picea > Picea engelmannii. The sequence continues at coordinate 322,761 of ML792800.1, read as the reverse complement.
TCAAAGGGAACCAAATTATCTCTTCCTTGTGTGCTCTTCTTGGGTACTACTCTGATCAATGGGTTGACGAACCCATCCTGGGTTTTCTATCCATCTTTTCCAATGATGAACAGCCCACCATTCAATTCGATTACAACACCTTTTTGGCCCACAACATCCACAAACAACTGGTAAATTTTGCCACTGAAGGCATGTTCAGGTACTCGTCCATTCTAGCTTACATGTTCGTCTACTTCCAAGCAGACAGATTCAGTTTCTCGATGCAGAAGATGGACGCCGATGGGAAGCCACAACCTGTCACAGCGTGGACGTCTCTTTTAAAGCGAAATTCTACTGAACACAACTTCGCGGAGTTCATTGATCAGTTTTACCACCCGGTGGTAAGTATGCTGGGAGGCGTGCCCAAGCCAAGAGTGAATGATGAAGTTCGGAGTGTCCTACATCTCTCGGAAAATGCAAAAACAGGAGACTGGTACTTATACCAGAACCACTCCGAGATCCGAGTCTACGGGTGCGAGCTGGCACCATTCAAGCTTCTAAAATACATCCCGGTAAGGATTTTCGCTTTGGAATACATTAGGAAAATTATGAATTCTGACGATATTCACTTTGTCTCTCTCAAAAAGAAGCAACAATTGTGGATTAAAGGGCAGATAGGCCCTTTCATCTGCAATAGCAGAGGCACAGGTGATGAAGCGGACAGACTTCTGAGAGAAATGAAATTAATGTCAAGTTTCCCTTGGCATTATGATCCCCATGGAATCATCTCGGATATGAGAATCAAGAATAAAAACACTCCATATGTGCATGAGCCCAGGCCTGAAATAGAAAGGTTTGCGAATCAAGTGGAATGGGAACCCGACACATTGGAGGACGTAGAACCGGCGGTCAGGACAGAAGAGCAGGTGCCCTCCACAAGTGCACCACCCGCGGCCACACCTCAGAACGTAAAAGAAAAGAGGCCCCGGCAGGAATCATAGTCCCCTGTCACAGAAGTGTCTCTGGAGGAATTTGAATCGCATTCCAAAAATCCAAGGACAGCACCAACTACAGGCGTGACAGTGGAGCAAGAGAGCCCACTAACCACCGTGACCACCACTGGAGCTAAAACGATCAGCTTCCCTTTCGGCTCTAGTCAGCATAAGGAGGGCATAAAAGAGATAAAATCCTCTGGTTCTCCTTTGGATACTCCACCAAGCCAGACCGGGCCCAAATTGGGCATTTTTGAAAAATACGACCTAATCAAAAAGAAGAATCAGACCCTGACTAACAGCGCCTATGCTCAATTTCAGAAACAGTCAGCCACAGCCCAACACAGGCTCCTTTCGGCATTCGATACAGAGAAGGGGAGGATGCATATGGCTTACCTCCATGCACAAGTGTCGGATCCTAAAGTCATGTCCGATTACAAAAGGGTCACAGTCGAGTTCCAGGCCAAGGACGTGCACCCAGCAGACCAGATAGACCTGCATAAGCAGACTGGAGAGATGGTTTTCCACACTCTGGCCCATGCTACAGCTTCTGCTTCAAGATATCGGACAGCGTTGAGCAATGCCCAGACCCAATTGAACATAGAGAAAATGTCCTCTTTTGCGAAGGACAACAAAATCAAAACATTGGAGGAATTGGTCCTCAAAATCGGCTACGACCCTGCTAACATCAAGGTCGCCGAAGAAATGATTAAAAAGAAGAATGCCGACATAGCTGCCTTGAGGAAACAGTTGAAACTTCCCCCAACAGAGGATCCTCAAACAAAGGAGATAGCTGAAAAAGAAGGAGAAAGGGATGAAATGATGAGACTACTCATGGAACAAAATGCTCAGTTGAGGGAGATGGAAGCCGAAATGGAAAAACTGTTAAAGGAGAGAGAACAGATGAAGACAGTGGAGGGCATCACTTTAAGTGCTATTCCCATAGCAGGATTGAGCACAGTGACAGCTACATCGACAGCGACAATAGTGTCGTCCGCAACTACAGAGCAGGTACCTGAAGGCACCATAGACCTGGCCAAGTCTATGGAAAGAATGAATTTGCAAGAGTCTGAAATCGGCAGACTCAAGAAGGAAGTAGAAAATCTGCAAGAGCTAAAAGCTTATTTCCAGACAAGTCTAGCTAAGGAGAAACAGGTAAATGAACAAATGAGGAAGGAGCTGCAGCAGCTCCAGACATAGACATTGGCCGGAAAAACCTTGGCCGAAGTTAAAGAGCTCGTGTGGACTGATGTTTCTAAATCCATAAACGAAATTTGGTCGATGGTTCAAATTATGTTTGAACAAAATGAATTGCTCGAGAGAAGCAAACAGGCGGTGGAGAAAATCAGAACAGAGCTGGGTGACATGCCTGCACAAGCCAATGACATCATAAGGTTCCTCAATTCAAAGACCAGGGAGGAGCTAGAAGAATTGAAAATCGAGGACAGATCTGAAACTATCTTGGAGGTAAAACGTGTTCTGACCAAGAGAAGCCTCATGCTTCAGCTCGAGGAAAAAATCCAAGTAATGGATCAGGGGGTGCAAAGGTTTTTCCACAAGATAGACACGCTACAGAGGAAAGGCTTGCCTGGCATGAAGGTCATAAACGACAAACTGATGGTGCTTCCCTATTATAAGAAGAAGTTGATTGAAGTATCCAGGGACTGTGCTAAATTCGTAGGGATACAATCAAACATCACAGGTAGAGCTTTCATGGAGGCACTGCACTTGGATTTTGAGATCCAGCATGAAATCAAGCACATTTTCGTCGTCAAGCCTACTTTCGCTAAGTACACGGACATGGACGAAGTGTACCGGAGGTTGCTCAAAGTGACAGTGCCAACTCATATCCGATGGGAAGAGCTGTGCGATCTACTAGATTAGTAGATGGCTGTCATTTCCAGTCAGTTGTCTTGTCAGCAGAGGTTGTGGAGGCACCTCACCAACGGCCTACCCATAAATTCAGCAAACAGTTATGATGAATCACCAAACGGTTTTTGATTAGTTGAGTTAATTATGCTAATAATAGTATGGACACGTCCTTGTCAGTTATGACAGGATCCTTTGTATTTTGACTTATAAATACTTCATTTTTCAATGTTTTGGGGGTTGTTGATTTGCACACCCGGTCGTTATAGAGCTGTAACATTTTTGACGTGATCGACCATTAATAAAGAAGAGGCTTTTCACAGGATTCCTGCGCATGTTTCACTGGTGATGTGATTTCTTGGTTATATGTTTTCTTGCTTTGTGATCATCTTGTCTTTCTATAACTAATCTATGCGAATAGCGTTATGTTACAGGATTTATCACGGATACCCTATCTCCGATTCTGTAGATTTTAATGTTCATCTTCTAAATATCTTCAGTTAAGAGATTCTTAAGTGCCTGTTAATTGGAGTATTTTTCTTATCTTTTCTTCTGTTCACCGCTTAAATTATTAAAGATCCAGTGAGGGGTGTTATCTCGCCTTGTGAAAGATTTCTTCAACGTTTCTGGTTGCTTCTCAGATTTTATTAAGTACAGACCCCATATCCCAATGGATGTGTGATTTGTCTCAACCAATTTTAAAAAAATCTTTTACAACAAAACAAACTCGTGCCTCTAACTAGCCTAATATCTTAATTCAAACAAATATATGTTATAGAGAGATCCCTCTCTGAAGCTGGAAGGGCTAGATTCCAGTTTTAAAAGCGGTTGGTTAAGGTTACCTTTGTATATTTCCTCTTTTCAACCTCTAGGAAATTTACAGAGTGATAACAGGGTATAAACAAGACTGAAAGCAAGGACCTATGAATCAGGAAGATAATCAGGCTCCACAACCAACAATGTCTCGGAAGATGATGAAGAAGTAACCAACTTCATCCAAAGACTGAACAAGGGAACCAACGGTAGGTATAGAGGTAAGCTTCCTTTAATTTGTTTTAATTGTGATGGTATTGGTCATTTTGCTAACAAATGTCCTCATAAGAAAAAGATAAATGATGAAGGTTACTGAAAAGGAAAACAAACATATAAAGGCAAAAGAACTACAAAGAAAGTTTTCAAGAAAAGCTTATGCACCAAAGAAGACATATGATCATCAGATGAAGATGAAGTTAGTGACAGTGAGACAGGAAGAGTTCTATTCATGGCAGTAGAAGACTCTGATAAAGAAGACTCCGAAGAAGAATATGAAGAAGTCTAAGAAGAAATTGAAGAGGTGAAAGTTGACTACTAAGAAGAATTGATGTGTGTCATAGAAGTTATCAGAAGAGAAAAGAAGAAAAACAAGAAACTACAAGCAGAACTAGACAAGAAAGAAAATACTCAAGAACTAGAACAAATGATCACAAATTTGAAGGTTCAAATAGAAGAAGATAAAAGAATTGAAGAAGCACTGAAAGAACAGCTAGAAGAAAATGAAAGGAACATTGGAAATTTGGAATTAGAGATTGTCATATTAAGAAAGGATATTCAAAAGAAAAATATGCAAAATAGCTCAAAAGTTTTGGATGGCATTATTAGTAGTCAAAAATCTCATCTTGACAAGTCCGGACTTGGATACAATTAGATAGAAAAGGGATCAAGCTCCAAAACAACCGAGTAAGAAACATATCCAAAAAGCTATGCAGAAACAATCAAAGGGGATAGGAAGATATACAAGGAAGATTACAGGGACACTCCTCCATCGAGAATATTGATATTTTAGAATCAACAACACACAGATAGGCCTCAAGAAGAATAAGGATTCATAAGAGCACCTCCTTTCAAAAGATCTTCAACTCCCAGGTATCAAACTATATTTTTTGGTTTATGTTATGCATGTAATAATTTTGGACATAAAGTTGTGAATTGCAGAGCTAACAACAGAAACATAAACAACTTTTAAAGTCATACACAAAAGGGTTATCCAAGAAGGCCTATTGAAACATAGAGAAGAAGTTACAACATGTTTTAATCTTTGAGCACTGAAGTGGAGTGTTACAAATGTAACAACTTTGGACACATGGCCAAAGATTGCAGAGAGACAATCCCTCCTAGAGAACCACAATAGAATAACAACAGTCACAGACAGGAACCTTAGAAAAGGACATGGATAAGAAAGTAGAATCAATATAGCAATGAAGAATGCGCACTCGATCTACAAGCTAAGCAGAAGAAACATAGTTAGTATGTTGACAGTAGTTGTTCAAAACACATGACAGGTGATAGAGACAAGTTTCTTACATTAAGAAAGGAAAGAGATGGATCAGTCTCCTTTGAAAATGATGATTCAACTAAAATCATTGGAAACAACACAGTCATAATTGGGAACAATAATACAAAGGCAGAAAATGTTCTACTAGTAGAAGATATGAAACATAATCTTCTAAGTGTGAGTAAAATGTTTGAACAAGGTCATAAATTTACTTTCGATTCACAAAAGTGTGAGATAAGAAAATAAGTTTCAGGAAAATTGATTGCTACAGCTGCAAGAACTTCAAGCAATATATATGTGTTAAGTGAAATTGGAAATGAAAAGTGTTGTCTAGGAAATGAAGACAAAAGTTGGCTATGGCACAGAAGAATGGGTCACATACATTTTTATAACCTTATCAAAGTCAGTAAAAGAAAAGCAGTCAGAGAAATGCCCCAGATCATGAAACCAACCAACACTTTATGCAAGCATTGTCAACAAGGAAAGAAAACAAAGACCAAGTTCAAATCAAAGGAATATTCAATGACAAGACCACTATAAATTGTGCACATTGATCTAGTTGGACCAACTACAACAAAGGGTTTAAAAGGTGAGAAATACTTTATGTTATTAGTTGATTATTATAAAAGAATGACTGCAATTTTCTTTCTTAAGAATAATTCAGAATCTTTTGAAAACTTTAAGATCTACAAGGAAATGGTTGGAAATGAAATGGATTCAAAAATCAAATGCTTGATATATGATAATGGAGGAGAGTCACTTCAAAGGAATTTATGGACTACTGCAACAGTCATGGAATAAAAAGGAAAATCTATGTTGCTAGGACACCTCATAAGAATGGAGTTGTTGAAAGAAATAACATGACAGTACATTAAATGGCTCGAACAATGCTAATGGATTCCAAATTGACAAATATATTTTGGACACAGGCAGTGCATACATCAATTCACATTCAAAAAAGAGTAATGCTCAGAAACAACACTAACAAAACTCCCTACGAGCTATGGAAAGGAAGGACAACAAATGTGAATCACTTTAGAGTTTTTGGAAGAAATGCTACATCAAAAGAGAAGATGGCAGAATGGTAAAGTTTGACTATTGTGTGGATAAAGGAGTACTTGTTGGCTACTCAAGTACAAAGAAAGCATACAAGTGTTACAATATGATATTGAACAAAGTTGTGGAAAGCATCAATGTAACATTTGATGAAACATGCAGACTAGAATCAAAGGAAGAAGAAAATGAATCAATGGAACAACCTTTCGAAGAAGAAGCGGAAGATAAAAAAGAAGTAGAAGAGGAAGATGAAGAGAATCCGACAAAAACAAAAGAGCAAGTTCAGCAAGTGTCTCCAAAGACACCTAGCAGACGAGTACAGAAGAATCATCCTTAAGATCATATTATCAGAAACAAAGATGCAGAAGTTGAGACTAGAAGAAGAATATGTTCACCAGAACAAACACACCTAGCACTCTTATCTACAATTGAACCAAACTATTTTGAAGGGGCCAACAAGGATGAATTTTGGAACAAGGCCATGGATGAAGAATTGGATCAAATAGAGAAAAATGACACTTGGGAATTGGTTCCAAGACCAAAGGATAAGAATGTGATTGGCACAAAGTGGGTATACATGAATAAATTGAATGAAGATGGACAAGTTACAAGGAACAAAGCTAGATTGGTTTGTAAAGGATATGCACAGGTTGAAGGAGTCGACTTTGAAGAGACATTTGCCCCAGTTGCCAGAACTGAAGCAATCTGATTGATTTTAGCTTATGCATGCTCCAAAAATATTAAAGTGTATCAGATGGACGTAAAATCATCTTTTCTAAATGGGGAACTTGAAGAAGAAGTCTACATTGAACAATCAGAATCATTTCAGTTGTCAGAGATTGCAAACTATGTGTGCAAATTAAAGAAGGCCTTTTATGGTCTGAAATAGGCTCTTAGAGCATGGTACTGTAGACTGGATAAGTATCTACAATAGCTAGGGTTCAAAAAAGGAAGTGCAGACAACAACCTCTACATCAAGGTAAGTCAAGGTAATATTTTATTAATTGAAGTTTATGTTGATGATATTATTTTTGGTAGTGACGATGACAGGTTAAGCCGGAAATATGCAAAGGATATGCAGAATGAATTTGAAATGTCATTACTTGGAGAACTATCCTTATTTCTGAGACTTCATATACGTCAAATCAACCAAGGAATTTTTATTTCTCAAACCAAGTATATCAGAGAAATGCTAAATAGGTTGGGAATGGAATATTGCAAACTAGTTATCACTCCCATGCAAACCAGTTGCAAGTTGAGAAAAGATTATGATTCAAAGTCTACAGATCAGAGGCAATACAAGTCAATGATTGGAATCCTACTATATGTGATAGCATCCAAACCAGATGTAATGTAGGAAGTTGGATAGGTGGCATGATTTCAAGAAGCACCAAAGGAATCAAATGTATTAGCAATGAAGAGGATTTTCATATATCTCAAAGGAACATAAGAGTTTGGATTATGGTATCCAAAAGGAAAGGATCTATCAATTATTTCCTACGCAGATGCAGATTGGGTAGGTTGTATTGATGACCGATGAAGCACTAGTGGAGCAGTGTTCTACTTGGGTGAGTGTTTAGTATCATGGATAAGAAAGAAACAATCATCAGTATATTTATCTACAGTCGAGGCAGAGTATATTGCAACAACATCATGTTGTACACAGGTTCTTTGGATGAAACAAACTCTAATAGATATACAATTTGATTATGATGAGCCCATTCCAATCTATTGTGATAATACAAGCACCATCAGTATCTCAAAGAACCCGATGATGCACTCCAAGACGAAGCACATTTCAATCAAGTATCACTTTCTATGGGAGAAGGTTGCAGAAAAGAACATCAGAGTTGAGTATGTTGGCACAAAAGAACAAGTGGCATACATCTTTTCAAAATCACTTCCATAAGAATCCTTTGAGTATCTTCGCCAGAGACTCCGGAGTTATTTCTACTCCAAAATGAATGCTTTTGAATGCTTATCTTATATGTCTTAGATGTACACAAGGAAGCACCATAAAGAGGACAATTCGGTCAGGGGGAGCAACCCCAGATGGAAAGATACCTTTGTCATTGATGAAAAAGGGGGAGAGATTCATCATATGTAGAGGACAGAGGCATGGTTCCAATGGGAGAAATGGTCAGAGAGATGCAGAGAACAGATGCATGTTTCGAGGGGGACCATGGGTGATATGACTTCAGTATTGCATGACATAATTCCAGTTTTGCATAAGAGTGTTGTCATCAATGCCAAAGGGGCAGATTGTTGATTAAGGTTGGTTGTCATTGATTTCAACAATTGAAGAAAGACTGATAGCACAAAGGATGAACTCCAAAGTGTTCCCCTTATGGTGAAAGCTCTTATGGGAAGATGCTTTGTAGATTGAGTTATCCTAGAAGTATGGTTAGAGAACCCATGCTTATTAATGGAATAATGAGATGAAGTTCATTGAACTTTTCAATGAAACTATCCTAGATGGATATTGATTTTCATGCCATTTATGTTGGTATGTGTAACATCACATAACTCCTCACAGTTAGAGAGTTATGGCCATAAGAAGTTGGAGAACCCAGGTTTGGGTAATGGACCCAAGTTTGTTTGATGGATAATGGTATGAGTTTTGATATATTTATAGCTAATAATATTCTATATGGATAGTACATGTCATTCCATTTCTTTTGGTATGTGGAACATCACATAACTCCTCACAGTTTGAGAGTTATGGCATTACAAAGTTGGAGGACCCTCATATGTCATCTACAAGCCCCAAAAGGTCAAAGTAGTCAAAGAGGTTTAAGAGATTTTAGAAGGTAAATAATAAACTGAAGTGATGAGTGTACTATAATTCAAAGTGAATACAAAATAAATTATTTAAATAATAAATTTAATGGAGAAATTAGAACTGGGTTAACCCTAAAATAAGGAAAGTGGGCAAAGAGACCCAGAAGATGTTTTTAAGGAAGCTACTTGGAGAGTATAAATAAGAGGCAAGGTTCTCTCATTTTATATTATGCTTGATAATATTGAATATATATAGGTGTCTAAGGTAACCAAAGGATATCTAAGCTGAATTTCAGAAGGAAGGTGAAGAAAAGAAGGCCAAAATTCAAGGGAGGATAAATTCCCTTGATGATGCTTTCTAAGGTATGTTATTTACAGGTCATCTCACCATTTTCATAATAATGTTTTTTCTAGAATGATTCAGACCGTGAAATTTCTATTCCATTGAGGAAACATATCCAAGTACATGTGGTAAAATATTCATCTTGTGGGTCGTTGTATTTTTGGATTTACACTCTATGACAAATAGGGTTCGTGGCTAGTCCTGAAACTATTCTAAAAAACGTGTTTCGGGTAAAAACGTCATAACTTCTTCATAACAGCTCCAAATTTAGTAATACCAAATGTGTTGCTTAGAGTGCATTATTTAGCATGGTTTATAACATTTTCAAATCGATTCAACAAATATTCTGTGTGGGGCATGCTCTACAAGGTCACTCTCTAGAATAAGCCATAATTCTACAAGGTATTCCATTTTTTCTATAACTCATTTTATGAGAGGTTACAAGTAGTGACACCTGGAGGAATTGCATAAAACACATTGAAGAACATTGTGTGTCATTTTCAGATCTTTATTCATTACAGGTACATAGTTATGATTATTTCAAATTAGGGTTGTTGACTAATCCAAAACTATTCATGTGAGACTAAAAAAACGTTTTATGAAGATGCTAGTCTCTTGTTGTTAAATTTAATGAAGGTTTCTAGGTATGTGATCATATACACTAGTTCTATTACAGAGTTACAAATCATATTTTGATGATGAAATTGATGAGGGCTTTTGGTTAAGGTACATGTTGGGTACATGGTTGAGACAAGTAGTTGATGAGTTGGCACATACATGAGGTGTATAGTTGATGATGTTGGTACATATTGATGATTCATAGTTGATGATTAGGTGACACATGATTGGTACATACTTGGTACATGGTTGGATGCACTTGTTTATGGTACAGGTTGATTACAGGTTGTTTGGTACAGGTTGGTGCATGGTTGATGCATTTTTTTATGGTACAGGTTGAGGTACAGGTTGATGCATGGTTGATGCATGGTTCGAGTTTATTGGTACAGGTTTACAGTGGTATATCTCACAGTGATAGTATGACAGTGGTTCCATCATTCTACTTCTACTTCAGGGCAGTTGGATGGGGCAAGGACAGGTGGTTGTAGCCACCTTCCGGTTGTAGCCGAAGAACATAGGGGGTTATACACTCCTTCTGGTTTGTAGCCAGAGAGTTGGGGAGTTGGAGCTTCCCTCAGGTTGTAGCCTGAGAAACTAGGAGGTTGGAGCCTCCTTCAAGTTGCAACTAGAAAACAAAGAAAGTTGGTGCTTCCAATGAATGTAATTCTTCAAGACATATAAGAAAAATCATTTTGTGGTTTTCTCCCGCTTTGGGTTTCCACGTAAAGTACAAGTGTAGTGTGTATGTCTATGATTGTTCATTTGTTCATTGCTCATTATTGGATGATAATTCTACATTGATATAACACTTGGATTATTTGGTTAAAAAGGATTATAATTTTGCTATTGTTGATTCACCCCCCCCGCTCAGTAATCCAACACATAGATGTTATGTGACTAATGTCATTGTTGTGTATTACAAGATACATAGGAGGCCATGGATAGAGGACGTGATGATGCATCCGTACTAAATCAATGAAAGGAAATTGGGTGGCCATAGAATCAGATACAAAATCTGCAGATACAATAAAATTAAGAAGACAAATCAACCTCGACCAAAGGAGTATGGTGTTTATGAATTCACAAATGCTACAACATAGAAGAGAAAAAGTTGTATAAAATATGTTATATAAATATGTCAAATATATGAGTAAAGTGAGGTTTTGTGTTGGATAGCATATTGGTTGAAATGATATAATTGGTGTACTAAACATCATGGACTATGTTGTGTATTATAGGGGCTAGACGAGACCATGGCAACAGATTGTGTCATATCTAATAAGGACAAAATCGATGTCGTGGGACAATAGGTAATCAAATTTTGACTTATCTTAGGAAGAATTTTGTGATACGTCCATCCTTTTTCACGATATTATTAAAATTTATAGTGTATTATCCAATATTGAAATAAATTATGAGGCATGTTGTTGGTTATTTTAGATGGATATTGGAGCAAGTGCACAGCCTAAGCGTTCAACTAGAAAAATAAAAAAGACATATGTACGTGGGCGTGGACCTAAAACTGTTAAATCACAAAGAACATAGTGGGTGGAAGAGGATATGACAATGGATTCTCTAGACACAACAAATAATTGCACTGAAAATGAGGTTGGTCAAGACTATTATATTGATATATATATGTTCATGCCTTTTATATTATAATTTGTTAAGCCATATTTGATTATATTTCTTTGAAATTGATACATTTATGATTTATCCAATTGTTGCCAAGCATTAAATAATGGTTGTGTTTGTTGATAGGTAGAATATGATGAGGAAATAACAACTACTAATACCCAAGATCCAACTGGGCTATTAATATTTGGACAGGATGATCGAAACCATCCTTTAAACCATACCAAGGCGAAAACATAATTCTACCACCTGAGAAATTTGAACAACTGATGACATGCCACCTAGCCTTACTAATGATTATCATGAGAGTGAAAATGTAGTGCATGAATAAGGATTGAATGAAATGATTACATGTTTCTTTGGGGATGGAAACAATGATGAAAACAATGATCATATGGATGATAGTAACAATGACATCAGGGGTAATTACCACCAACACAATGTTGATGATAACAACCTGAAAGACTCAATCAAGAAAGAAGCAAAGATGACAGTGTTCAAATCTAGTGCAAGTAAAACCTCAAAACTGGCATACACATTAATATTATTAGAAATCAAGTCACTATTTGGTTGGTCAGACAAAGGATTCACCACCCTACTGAAGTGAGTTGAAATCTATTTCCTACAATGCATTGTCAATTGGTGTACGTAATTTGTTTATGAATAGTCCTAATATATATTGACATATTAAACATGTTCATCATAAGTCAAACATTCAATTGATCTAATATTTGGAAATCTTACAGGGCACTAAAAACCAAAATATTTCTTGAAAAGAATGTGTTTCCATCAACTTGCAGAGAGGCGCGTCAGTTGTTGGTTGAGTTGGGGATTGAATATAAGAAAATTCATTCATGTATAAATGATTGCATTTTATATAGAGATGAATATCAAGACAAGGTATAATGCCCTGTATGAAAAGAGAACAGATATCGTACATATGCACAAGGTCCTACAGTTCCAAAGAAGGTTTTATGTCACATGTCAGTTATACCTAGACTTCAACGAATGTTTCGTTGCAAGTTAGTTGCACAATTGATGGACTGGCATGAAAATAATAGGAGTAAAGATGGATTCATGTGAATTTTGACCGACTCTAAAGCATTGAAACACATAGAGGAAAAATGGCCAAGAAAATTCAAAGATGAACCCCGTAGTATCAGGTTTGGTCTTGCAATTGATGGAGTGTGTATGTTTTCTTTCATGAGCTCAAACTATAGTGTTTGGCGAGTTGGATTGATAGTATACAATATTCCCCCATGGATGAGTGTTACAAAGGAGCACATTATGCCGACTCTCATTGTTCCAAAAAAACATCAAGTTAAAAAAATGGATGTTTATCTTGCACCTTTTATTGATGAGATGCAATTTCTATGGAAAGGCATAAGAATGTATGACATATCACATCCTCCATCAAATATGTCCTTCATGTTGTATGGTGTGGTATGTTGGACTATTCATGATTTCCTAGGACTTGGTGTTTGTTTTGGTAAGATTTTTTTTTTACGTATTTACACTAATAATTTATTTTCATCCCATCTCTCATACTCAATTTTATACTATTATTTTTATTTTATTAACCTTACTTATTGAATTGCAGGGCTTCAAACAAAGGAGATATTTGCATATCCAAGATGTGCATAACAATTTCAAGGGAGGTATTCTAAAGATCTACATAAATTTATTTATGCAAACAATAGGGTTTTTCTACCACCAGATCATAGGTTTAGAAACCGCCATAAGAATCAATTTGATGGAAAATTTGAAAATAGAGGCCCTCCCATGATTATGGGTCCAGCTAATTGGCTTAAGAAGTATGAAGATGTTGAATTGAAATCTTGGCAGGATTTTTTTGATGGGGGTGTTTCTATTGAAGAACCGGAACAAGTTGTAATTAAGATGCCATAAGGGATGAAAAGGAAATCCATAGTTTATGATCTCCCAATTACTGGAAGGATCTATTAATATATCACATATTAGATCCTATGAACATCTTCAAAAATGTCCCAGATTCAATATTTCGACATATATCAGGCAAAGAGAAGGACACCTTGTCTTCGAGGAGAGATATTGCTCTTTCGCGTACCAAATTAGATAGAAAACATTTGTGGCCAAACAGGGAAAATTAATCATATGCAGAAGCTCCACGGATATTGAAAAAGAAAGAGATAGACCAACTAAAAAATGTCATACGTTCAATCAGGACACCTACTGGCTATGGGTCATCATTGGTTAAATCTTTTACAGTTGATGGGCATATCACAGGATTTAAAACACATGATTTTCATAATTTTATGAAGGTATTATATATCATCATTTATATATTCTCATATTATATTATGTGACAAAAATATCTAAATCTTTCATAAATGTGTTTGACAACATATCATGCCATTGGTAATTATGGGGGATTCATGTCTTACCGTTGACTTGAGGAATTCCATAAGTGAATTGTCAAAATTTGCAAGGTATCTGGTATGGAATGTTCATGTGTGAGATACATAGGAATATTGTATTTTATTTTTATTTTTTCCTAAAGGTTCATACTAATTTACTATTCTTATATTAGGTGGGTGACATCCAAGGAGATCCACGAATGTGAAGTGCCAAAATGGAAGAAGAAAATTGTAGAAATTGTATGTGTATTTGAGAAGGATCTCCCTACAAGTTTCATGGACCTAAAATTCCATTTACTTATACACCTAGTCAATGTCATTGAATTGGAGGGTGTCGTATCAATGAGGTGGATGTTTTTCTTTGAGAGATATATGAAAACTCTAAAAAGATATGTCCGACAAAAGGCACATCCAGAGGGTTTCATGGCTGAAGGGTATGTATTGAATGAAGCATTTTTCTTTCTATGTGAATTCATTGGTAAGGATTTCAAAGATGGGCCATGCTTCTGGGATGAAGAACAAGCATTAGATATTATTGATAGAGAAAAAACATAATCTAATGGTGTTCAAGTAGAAATTAGTAAGTAAACTCATTTTCGTTGTGGTTTTTTTTTATTGCAATCATTAATTTAATCTGTAATTTATTTGTCAAATTAACAAAATGGCCTTTGAAGTTTGAAATAAACTCGATGACATGTAATAGGTGTAGACGAAAGTGCTATACTCGAAAAGTTAATTATGTACCACATGGACTTTATGAACAAATGGATTGATTTGTATGATAAAAAAAGAGAAGAAGTGTTAGAAGCAAGGAAACAATTTAAGAGATCAAACCCAAGGAATACCCCATTTCCTACTGATCTACAAGGGGAATGGGGCAAAGATTGCACACTAGAATGGGTTACTAAACAAATTCAAAATCAAATAGAAGATGCGGGTATAGATTCAAACATAACAGAAGATGAAATTGATATGTCTAGAGGATGTGAAAGAAAGGTACAGTTGGAATTTTACAAAATATTGTTTCCTTACAATTTTGATACTATTAACTATTTTAATATTCATCATTTTAATTGTTTTAACCAAAATAAATGGTCTTTCACAGGCGAGGAAATATCCATCAATGTGGGTATATGGTCAACAATATCATGTAGAACGTGTATATGTAAAGAGACGATCCTTCGATTGTGGAATCATGGTTGAATTCAAGCAATCCAATCAATCAAGCTCAAAAGATAAGAATATTATTGAAGGAAATCTACAATATGTGGGGAAAATACAAGAAATTATTGAGTTGGATTATCGCTCTTTTAAATGTTGTATTTTTAAGTGTAGATGGTATGAAGCATTTGAGAGGACATGAAGACATGATACCCATAGTGGATTGTTTTCTATAGATTCCTCAAGGTTCCTACCGGAGGATAAGGAGCCTTATGTTCTACCAATTCATTGTGAGCAGGTATTTCTTTAACTCAAATTGAAATAAGTGGTAGTGAT
>ML792800.1:244066-295039 GCA_009831015.1 Picea engelmannii | reverse complement strand
TTTCGTGGTTTTCTCCCGATTTGGGTTTCCACGTAAAACACTGGTGTACTGTGTATGTGTATGATTGTTCATTTGTTCATTGCTTATTTACTCTGCATTTATTGGATAATAATGCTTCATTGATATAGCACTTGGATTATATGCTTAAAAGGGACTAAATTGCTCTATTACTGATTCACCCCCCCTCTCAGTAATCCAACAATTATGCAGCTACACGAAGCACGGAGGATGATGAAGGAGGAGAACATGAAAACACTGCAAGGCGCGAGGAGAAGTCTGGGGAAAGTTTTGTGTGCAGGAGATACATGATGGGTGGACCCTTGTTTTATATTATCAGAAGTGACGCATGTTTTGATAGTCTTTTTTGTTTGTTGTGGGGATTGTCACATTCTCAAACTAACCGGGTCAGTTGGCAAAGGTGTTGGTGGTGTGTATTGTATGTAACCTAAGCTTGGCGGGAACCTTAATATATGAAATTTAGATAACGCTTTGCCAGAAAGGATTCTAGTCATGACGGTTGAGTGTATCATATTTCTTCTTTGTGTGTAAATCTACTATGTTCTTATTATAGATTTTTCGAGTTGTTCTTTGTAAGTTCATTGATATTTCCCTTTAGAAACTTTCGATGCCGATTGATGCTAACATGGCGTCACTGAATCGGGTCTCATTAAATAAAACCTAGAACTCGGCGGGTGGGTTAGGATCACACTCAGGAATTCATTCATATTGAACACGTTAAATTGAGTTAGAAAATGTGACTGTCGATGTCGGGAGATCCTTGGGGATCGACATTCAAAAAGTAAAAAACAACGCGCAGTTTTCTTCGTGGGTTATCATCCTTTGAAACTCTTGACCCCGCAAATGTTTCAAAAATCGGTGATCGACGATTATTATTTCATTTCTCGTTCAACGCTTATTCTTCTAACCTTTCGTCGATGCTAAATGGATCGGTCGTCGGTGATATCCATGGTAAAGCTTATTCGGAGAAATGAGAGACTTTCTTGTGCTGACGCCAATGAAGATCGCCACTCGGTTATTTTGGTTTTCACGAATAGTTCTTATCGCATCATAAGTCTTCCCGATGCCGAATTTGTTAAGTGCGTCGGGGATAATTTTTGACTGTCGATCCTTTAATTAAATGTTATTCCTTTTGAGTTATGGTAATTTTCACATGTTCAAGCAAACTTTTAAAGACTTAAATGAGATACGAGATGATAAGCAAAGGCAACCATTTTCATATTGAAGTAGAAATAGACATTGCAAGAGATCAAGTGGTACCCAAAAAGTGAAATTTGACGTAGAAGTTTTAGGGTGTGTTGAGTGCTCAACAAATGGCAACTTACTGGGTGAAAGAAGAATCTATGTTCTTCCCCCAAGGCTCGACTGATATGGAAGCTGGTGGAGAACTTAACTGGTTTTTAAATCAGAGCCCCTGTTACCTTTGCATTTGAATTTCTTTGGTTGATGCTTCCGGGCCTGACCATGGGGTTTTAAACCCTTATTCCTCCTTCTTTTCCTGTAACCCTGAATCGTGCTCCTTTTGACAAAATCTAGTAAAGTATTCACTGGCATGAAGCCTTTAGTTACCTGTAATCACTTGCTACGTCGTTTCTTCACTACCAGTGAGCGTCCATAGACCCGACAGAGTCACCTCTACATCACAGACCTTGCTCTGCTACCAGCAAGTGTCCATAGCCCCGATGGAGATATTTGCATACCCTCTCCCACTATTCACTCATTTTGGTATAGCTAAATTTTATTTCAGCATGATTCCCTGAGCGAGCAGGAGAAGATGATGTTCGTTTATTTGCAAGGTGAGATGGTTAAGGTGGGTCCTTTACCAGCTTCATCTTCTGGGTCCATGTATTCCTTTCCAACATTCCTTCATTCCCTTAAGGTCTTACCAAACCACTAAGTAGACACTTTTGGCATTTCTTCGGAGTTGTTCATTTTCTCAAGTTAGACAAAGGACTCCTCAAAGTAACCACAAGTCCTCCAGTTCTTCTCGTGTTTGTAAGTGAGAGATGAGTTAGAAACAGAGTTGGCTATGTCACATGGTTTTAAGGTCAAACATTGTCTTGCCGAACACACTCTCAAAAGCACAGAAAATTAGAAGGAAAAGAAAACAACAAGAAAAAACATTTCGCAATCGTGAAGATACTAAACAAAGAACATAACACACACATTTTTTTTTTTAAATCTTAAATTTCTTATCGGAAATATTGTTTTAGGGCCTGGTCATTCACTGGAAGGGAATCAGTTACACCCCTTAGATTCTGTAACCGATAAGTGCCCGCCCCAATTTTTTTAGCTACTCGGAAAGGTCCAAGCCACAGATTTTGAAACTTAGAGTGTTTCCCTTTCAGTTCATTTGCTTTGTCCCATTTTAGGACTAAGTCACCTATTTCAAAATTCTTCTCTTTATCCTTATGCTTGTCAAACCACCTTTTCACTATCTTCTGGTGAGCTATGAATTTTGACTTATCCTTTTCCCTTTCTTCTTCCAACATGAGCAGAGTGTTGATTCTTTGTTGTATGGTCGACGAAGGTTCTTCGCTGGAATCTTGGGCTAGCCAAAGAGAAGGAAGATAGAGCCCATTTGGGAGGATGGATTCTTTCTCGTAGACCAATAAGTATGGGGAATTCCCTATAGCTTATTTGGGTGTGACTCTATTGGACCATAGAGCATTATGGAGTATATTATGCCAATTCCTTTGGTTATCTACAACCGTCTTCTTTAATATCCTCACTAGGTTCTTGTTAGTTGATTCTACCACATTGTTTCCCTGTGGATAATAGTTTGCAGAGTACTTACTTATGATTTCTTTGTCCAGAGCAAACTCTGTCAATAGGGTGGAAGAAAAATAAGTTGCATTATCAAAGACCAAGACAGAAGGGACACCAAACCTTCTGATTAGTTGTTGTTCTATGAATTGGATTACTACCTTCTCATTTACATGGGTCACAGGAATGGCCTCTGCCCATTTCATGAAATAATCTATGGCAGTAAGAATATACTTGTGCAGTTTTGAAGAACTAGGTGTAATTTCTCCTATGATATCCAACCCCCATTACTCAAAAGGCCTAGAGACAGTCACAGGTTGGAGTGGGACTGTTGCTCTCTTCTCCTTCGCAATGCTCATTTGACAAGTATTATAGTTTATAGGGTATGTATGAGCATCTTTGAACAAGGTGGGCCAATAATAGCCAGCTCTCAAAATCTTATGAGCGGTGGTGTTTCCAATGAAATGTCCCCTGGCAGAGCCATCATGGAGCTCCTTCAGTACTTTGGTTGTGTCTTCACGTTCTAGGCATCTTAACAGTACCCCATCATAATTGATTCGAAAGAGTACCAAATTTATAAGGTGATATTGCGCATAATTTAACTTGAGAGCTCTCCTTTCACTAGGGTTGAGATTTTCCGGACAAGTCCCATGGTGTAGGAGATAAGTTAAATATTTATTTCAAGACACCTGTCCTGGGGAGATGTACGATACTTCACCACACCATAGTGCCATTTTGTTCTCCCATCTAGAATATTCATTGACTTGGTCCTAGGCTTCGGCTGCAAGTCTGCACAATCCTTGTCCTTTTACTAGTTTGGCAGGTTTTATATCTAGATCAAATTCTTGGACTACTTCCATCCAGTTCCCTCTTCTTTCCCCCATTTCTTGTTGAGTAAACAAGGATCGAACTGCAGGGTGCAACACAATCACTTTAGTGTGGTTCTTGAGGATGTAAGACCTGAAGTGTTTTACTGCCTTATATACCGCATAGGCCTATTTGTCTATAGCAGGGCAATTGAGCTCATCTCCTTGAAGATTAGTGATCATGAATGACACTGTGGCCTTGTTGTTGTCATCATCCTTCTGAGTCAGTACTGCAGCTAACAATTGGTCGAAGGCGAAAGTATAGAGGAAGAAATCTCTATTGAAATTGGGACTTTGTAATACCGGTGCCCAGTATATAGCGGTTTTGATGTTGCTTAAAGA
The DNA here is from genome assembly GCA_009831015.1 of Picea engelmannii. Lineage (NCBI taxonomy): Eukaryota > Viridiplantae > Streptophyta > Pinopsida > Pinales > Pinaceae > Picea > Picea engelmannii. Next base: position 291,047 of record ML792800.1, on the reverse strand, counting down.
ATATTTTCATTCATCATCCCATTTAAATTCGACATATTTTTGAATTATCAAGTAAAGGTTTGATAATTTTTGCAAAATCGAGAGTGAATTTCCTCACAAAATTTATTTTTTCGAAAAAGGACTGCATGGCTTTCTTGTTGTGGGACAACGAGAGTTGAGCTGTGGATTTAATCCTTTCTGGGTCTATGTGGATGCCTTCTTGATATATAATGTGACCTAACAGCTTTCCTTCCTTTACACTGAAGATAGTTTTCTTAGGGTTTAAGGATATATTGTATTTCCTACACCTTTCAAAAATTTGAGTTGAGTGTTGGATGTGCTCTTTTCTATTCTTCAAATACACTGTTACGTCGTCTAGATACACTACCATGCACTTGTTGATTATCCCATGGAAATCTATGTCCATGGCCCTTTGGAAGGTCTCTCCTACGTTAGTTAACCCAAAAGGCATGCGTTTATAAGAGAAGTTCCCCACTTGGTTCGGAAGATAGTTTTTAAATGATCTTCCTCCAAAACTAGGACTTCATTGTAACTTGAGAAACTGTCTAGTAGAGAGAAAATATCTGAGCCATACACAGTCTACAGGAGTTGTTCCATCGGCAGGTTTGGCTAATTGTCCTTTTCTGAAGCTTTATTGAGGTTCCTAAAATCTATGCATAGGCGGATTTCTCTCGACTTTTTCCTCACCGGGACAAGATTTTCTACCCATGCGGAATGCCTAACCTGGAAAATGATCTTGGCATCTAGAAGTTTCTTCAATTCTTGATAAATGAGAGGTTCTAGGGATGGATGATACTTTCAGATCTTCTGTTGGAAAGGTTTCACTTCAGGTTTTAACGGGATAGTATGTTGAATGATGCAAGTATCATATATTTTCAGATCTCGATAGGACCATGTGAAGACATCTTGGTATTTTCTAAACAATTTGAGATAAGATTTCCTTTCCTCCTTAGATATAGTCGTTCCGAGATTCACATTCTTTGGTTTTTCTAGGGTCCCAATATTTATAGTTTCATGTAGGTGAAAAGAGCTATCAGTCTTTGCATTTTTAGGTCCCTTAAATCACTCTTTCAGATCAAACAGGTTTTCTAGATTTGCTATTCCTTTCAAGATTGTGTGAGACTTCAATTTATCAATAGGTTGTCCTGCCCGAGGATCAGTCTCTGCCAATTTCTCTTGGAATACTTCATCGTCAATAGCCAAATCTTTGAAATTATCTTGGTTAGTCAAGAGGTTTATGATCTGTTCATCTCCTTCAAAGACTTTCCAACTAGAAATGTTATTAGGCACCGACGGTTTGTAGAGCATCTCCATAGTGAATTGGGAGGCTTCATAATCCTCAAGAGGCAAAAGCTTGGAAGTGGTTGTGGCTAAGGAGTCGGCAAGAATATTCTTTGCTCTAGGGATTGTTGTAATATTGAAGGCTTCAAATGATCTATTAAGCTATGCACCTCCTGTTGATAGTTCTTTAGGTGAGGATAATTGCAATGTATATTATTCCTTATTTATCTAATGATAATTTCAGAATCTCCGAAAACCTTCAATTCTTTGACATCCGAGACTATAGCTTTCTTTAATCCTTGTACTAGAGCTTCATATTCGACAGTGTTGTTCGTGCACTCAAATTATAACCTACAGGATAGGAAATGACGTTTACCTTTAGGATCAATGAGAATACACCATGCTCCTGATCCTTCTTGCGATTTAGATCCATCAAAATATAAAGTCCAAATTTGTAAATGCCAATCGTCTTTTTCCTTTTCCTTATCAATTTCTTTCTCTTCTATCTTTTTTTTTATAATCTCTAATGTAGGGCCTTGACAAAAGAGGGTTTCTTATGTTGGTATCGATGACTTCTCTTGAAAAAACATTTCATAATTTTGAGTAAGAGGGACATCGGACAAGAGAGGAGCAAAGTTTCCGAAGTGGGAATTGCAAGAATAATTGCCCAACACAGGGAAATTTGTGGATGAGGGTTCATTTAGGGTTTCTAGATCAATGATCCGTTGACGGGCGTAAGTGACACCTCGTCAACTAGAAGAACAGATCTGGTTTGTGGTTGTCTAAGTAACCCAAGTCGTTTGGTGTAACCTGTCCTGACGGGTTTAATGGATCTGTTAGACAATCTAAGGTCCTAAAATAAAGAAAGGAAATAAACTAACTAATATTAAAACTATGATATATATATATATATACTAAGTTCTGAAATAAAGAAAGGAAATAAACTAACTAATATTAAAACTATGATATATATCTATATATATATATATATATATATCAAAATCTCACTTATGAACAAAATTTACAGGTTGCAAGTTTTAATGGAAACTTACAAAATCAATGTAAAGATAATTGTTTTTGAGAAGCAGATAAAGAAAGCACATTTTTATATTTTCTTTTTTCTAATTGTAAATCTAATAAAACTTGATTTAACTAAGTTAGGAAACAAAGATGTATAGATGGTCAAAGCCAATCTAAACTTTCATGTTTCACTAATACATAAAATGACAGAAACTAGAAGTAAGTGAAACTAACCTGATATAGGTTTGTGATATGTGTTTGTGCCTCTGTACGAACCAAGAGCATATAGTTGCCCAGTCTTCGAAAGAAATCTGCAGTAAACTTATATTGAATCTATCTTGAATAAATTCTAGGAATATTATTTGCAGCCAGGGTTTAATAACAGAACATCTAACACATGTGATACAATAATTTTATAATGACAAATGATTACAATCTAATAAATCTGTGTGTGAAACATTTGTATTCATGTATCAATTAAAACATCCAAGAAAAATCCTTATATCAAAATTGAGACTGGTGATCACAGTTATCACATATGGAACAACAAATCATGAACGATAGCTACAACATAGATATCACAGAACATAACATGTGATTAAGACTAAAGCCATCCAACATATTAATATTCCAAGATAAGAGAAAACTAAACATCAATGAAACAACATTCACAGTGGTCTAAAGCCAAAATGTCATGCGTTGTTCCATTAAGTCCTGAAAATCATTCGTCCATCATTGGTTCCAGGCCAAGATGATTTTCTTTACAAAATGCAGAGTATTTAAATAGTTTTAAAATCCTATTTTCCCAATCTCTAGGATAGGGTGAGATCTGATAAGATCCATAATATTACAAAAATAGAGGGCTTCTAGCCACTCATAACTGATTTGTTTCTTTTCAAAAATTAATAAAAGTTTTCCTTTTATATTACAAAAATAAATAGGAAAAAAATACTAATCTAATCGAACATGTTCCAGCCTGAAAAATCAGCATCAAGATCTACCATGCCTTGAAAACGAAACAGGAACAAGTTAAATAGTTATTGGCAACTAATTTCTACTTTTTTATTTAACAATGACTTGGCTATAGAATCGACATATTCTGTAGCCAGTCTGATCTTAGAAAATGAAATCTAATTTTAAACCAAATCGATTTTAAAAGATTGCATGAATATACTAAGAGGGAAAAACCGTTTTACCATTTCAGCCAATCAACTAAAAATGGATCAGAGTAGCTCATAATTGATTATAACTTTGACACTGTCTACATTCTTTACCACTATGTTACCTATCCTTTTGAAGCATTTAGCTTGTTTCTCAATGTTAGCCGTGAGGTCGAGATTTTCCTTTCTCAGCAATTCATTTTGCGTTGTAAGCATTTTAATCTGAGCCTGGAGGATGGGAAAATCAATGTAGTATTGCTCAATCCAGTGCAGACAAACCTCACACTGTACAGAAGGAACGACACACTGACAAAGTGTATAGTCAAGCCTGATTGTATAGACATTACATGTTATGTACCTTTGATCAGGCTTAATACCAGTGAACCCATCCTTTCCCTTGAGACACAGAGGAAGATTAGTAACAAAGTCATATGGCTGAGCATGATTAGATCTGTGACAATCTGGATCTTCCAAGGCCAAGAAGTTTTCAATTTCAGGATCTAAGGCCTTTTTTATTTTGATTGGGCCAATCGAATTCAAATGTGGTTTGGCTTTATTTCTTAGCTTTCTCGAAATGAGTCGACCAACTCTTTTATTTTGAAACCCTAACGCTGTGTGTTTATGTTTTGATTGTTTGCAAAAATTGTCGACATAGGGTTTCACAGTGGCGTTATGGCCAACATCCAGATTAGGCACAGAAGGTTCATTCAACTCAAAACTTAAAGCATGTTTCTCATGTAAGGGTTGACTGGAAATTACCTTGTCCTGAGGATTTGTATTTGGCTCATTACCTGGAATGTCAAATTATTTTTCTACCAATGGTTCACCTAAATTAGGGTATTCTATAGGAATGGTAGAAACAAAACCATTTCTTGCTAGAAATCCATCCCAACAATCGCCTATAGTTGTCAAGTGGTGAGTTAACAGGATTTTGATTAAGACGTGGTGGAAAAGACTAGAGTCGAGGCTCTATTTTTTATACCTTTTAGACATCTTGTACAGGCTTCTCAGCAAATAGAAAGGCATATTCAAATGATAACCTATGAATTTCATAAGCAACCATATATGATAGAGAAAAACTATACCATAACGACCCTCATAGGTCACAAACTGTTTAAGGATCAACAACAGACCATGACACCTACGTTTAATCAAAGAAACATGGATACCTTTCTCATAGTAGTTGAATTTCCTGGATGTCGTGAAGAGGTGCCATGACACTTATTCTACTTTTGAATTCTTGAACTACTTCTTGTCAATGGATGGAAGCCATATGGCTTCACTGACAAACTCCTCAGTGACCTCTAACTGGATATCACCAATTTTTTCCCTACACCCATCAAAATTATGTGCAAATTCCTTAGCCACATGAAGGTTATACCCTTCGAATATTTTGATGAAGGCCTCCCATCCCTGACTTTTCAAATATTCGAATGCATCATCATGAGATAGCAATGCTTGAGATCCATTCAGCTCTACTCAGACAACAGGAGCCATTAGAAATATAACTGGATTGTAACAAGGATGACTCGAGACAACTCTGGATTCATATGGCAGTAACAAAAGGAATAATTCTGAGCGGATAAAATGGAAACTAACAAAGAAAAACCCCTGCGCGATCATAGTATAAACATCAAGGGTTTGATCATGATTCATTACCATACCTAATAATGAAAACCCTGCGTATAGAGCACAAAAGAAACCTCCAACCCGAAATGAAAGGATTATAAATTTACTCTGCCAACAAAATGGATTAAGTACAGGGTACAATGTTTTCACACTAATTCTCATGACTAAGATGACTATTAATTTTTGTACAAGGATTAACTATATTAACACACAAAAGTTTATAATTGAAATGCAAACCAATATGGAAATTATATCAATACTCAAAATAATCAAAAGGTAGACCATTCAAGTATTAGGTTTAGATAGGGAACAAGCATGATGGTCTTTGAAAAGAATAGCATGTGTAGAAAACATAATAGGAAGCTAGGTTTTCATTGTTTGATTCATGCTTTCAGTCATGAATCAAAGATGAAAACCAAAATGAAAATGAAAACTTTAAAATATTAATGAACATCTTTTACAATCCAATAATCATCTCTGAATGATAATATTTACAACATGGGGTAAAGGCAGCTACAAAAAGTGTCGTTTTTCATTCAAATAACGAAATTATTGTAGGGCTGCCAACAATGGAAACTTACTAGGAGAAGCAGTTATCTTTGCATCACTAGAGAATCCATGTTAAGACAGATCAGAATGGTTAAAAATTAAGGAGCATTCGATAGCAAATCAAACATCCCAATCAAACTCAAAAACCTCACACAGTCTAGTGTCAGATGTCTTTATGTCCAAAAGCAATCTAGTGAAAGGTTGTAATTACGAGAGAGATGATATTTAGGCTAATGACTCTGATACTGTTGACAGGGCCACTGCTGCTAGAAGGTGTCCATAGCCTCGGTAGGGATGTCAATTAACCCACTCTAACACCTCTAACATGTCCAAGAAATATAAATTCAAGATGAAGGACATTTTACGATCAATATCAAAATTTATACCTGATAATTTTCTTGAACCCGACATTGCTTCGCTACCAGCAGGCCTGTTCAGTACCCCAATGAAGTTGTCTTGGCATCATACATGCATTTACCCATTGACAGCAGACCTTTTCAGTATCTCGACGGGTTTACAACATTTCCAATGACTCTCTAGAAGTTATTTCCAATTTGACATACATTTTATGATCTTCGAGAGAGAGGAGTGGTGCTGAAAATTTCAGATTCTGAAACACTTGATATTTTTTAATCTTAATTTTTCACTTGACAACCTTCATCATGATCTGAATTTAGTTTTCTGATAAGAATAAATTTTCAAGGTCAGGAAGGCATACTTGAGTTGTTTTCTTTAAAACAGGGACATCCTAAAGAGTTTAATGATGATCGTATCTTCTCATGATTATAAAGTGAAACCATGAAAACTATTCTGAACAGGTAGTTTCTTTTTCTAGTCTGGGTTTTTAGTAATTTACAACGCTGATACTTTGAAATGACCTTGACTGTTTATTTATGATGAGACATTATGGTTTCCTTTCATGAATTAAATGGTGACACAGACATAAATTTATTCAGAAAATAGTGAAAACCAACAAAATGAAAATAACCAAAATCGAAAACCTAAAAGAAAAATTAAAAGAAGAAAAATATGTATAGAGGTGGATCTGGAATCATCAGGAGAAATAATTTTTTAAAGTTTGGCCATTCACCAGAAAGGTGTCTGGCTGTCCCTCCAAATTGTGTAGACAAAAAGAGCTAGGACCTAGCTTTTCAGACACTACGAAAGGCCCCAACCACAGATTCTGGAACTTAGTGTGTTCCCCTTTTCCTTCGTGAGATTTATCCCACTTGAGAACTAAGTCTCCGACATTGAAATTCCTGTCAGAGGAAGAATTCAAATCAAACGAACTTTTTACAATTTGCTGGTGCTGATCCAATTTTTTCTTTGCTTGTGCTCTTACTTCCTCCAGTTTTAACAAGGAATTAATTCGATTTTCAAAGGGAGGGCATTCCTCCTCTTGAAATTTCTGCGATAATTGCATAGAAGGAAGCAAAACATGTGGAGGGAGAATAGCTTATCTTCCATAGATGAGAAAGAAAGGGGAGTTTCCGACATAGGATTTTGGGGTGACCCTATCTGCCCAAAGTGCATTATACAGTGCATTATGCTAGTTCTTGTGATTTTCTAGAACTGTCGTCTTGATGATCTTGATTAAATTTTTGTTTGTTGATTCTGCTAAATTGTTTCCTTGAGGGTAATAGCTAGCAAAATATTCCAGTTTAATCCCCTTTTAGAAGGAAAAAATGTTCATATCGAGAGATGAAAAGTAAGAAGCATTATCAAAGACCAGACATTCGGGGATACCAAACCAGGTGATGATATGAGAGTTGAGGAAAGATACTACCTAACTTGTATTCACCACTTTCACAGGTGCAGCTTCGGACCATCTGGTAAAATAATCCATTGTCGTGATGATATACTTGTGTTGTTGTGAAGTAGCAGGATTAATTGGTCCTATGATGTCAAGACCCCACTGCTGAAAAGGTGAATCTACAGTAACAGGCTGCAAAGGGAATGCCACCTTTTTCACCCATCCAACAACCTTTGGGCAGATTATACATTTACGACACAGTGCATGGGCATATTTAAATAGCATGGGCCAATAGTAACCAGCTCTTAACACTATGTGAGTATTGGTGTCTCCACCGAAGTGTCCACCAAACTCACCTGCATGAAGTTCATATAGTACTTTCTCTGCTTCATCCTTTTCCAAACAACGCATAAGAACACCATCAAATATTTTTCGAAATAATACATCATTTATTAACTGAAAAGGTGCGGATTTTAATATTAGTGCTCTTTTGTTCTTAGGATCAAGATAGCGAGGGGCAAATCCATGTGTCAAATAAAATTTAGATTTTCATACCACGAATTGACAACAACTTGCGTACAGTTGATTTGATTCTCATTGTGTTGATTTACAGTTAAGGTGTTAATTTGATCTTCATGTTCTTTAACTAAGTCAACAACTAGTTTACATAAGCCTTGACCTATAACAATCTATGAAAGGGTTATTTTGAGGTCATATTCATGTAAATATGTCATCCAATTAGCCCTTTTCTCACCCAGTTGTTTTTGTACTAACAGTTTTCTTACAGTTGGGTAGGGAATGATTACCTTGGTTCTGGATTTTAGAAGGTATGACCAGAAGTGTTTCACTCCTTTAAAAACAACATACGCCTATTGATCTACAGCTGGATAGTTAAGCTCTACCCCTTTGAAAGTTGAGCTCATGAAGGCAATGGGTATCTCATTACTTTCAATGTTTTTCTTTGTTAATATAACAACATAAGATCAGTCATAAGTAAAGGTGTAAAGCGTGAAATCTTGGGAAAAATAGGAACTCATCAAGGAAGGGGCTTCCACTATGGATTTTCTGATGGAATCAAAGGCTTGACTTTTTGGTGGTCCCCAACGATACTAAGCATATTTTTTAATTAAATTTTGTAACGATCTTACCATTTCTAAAAAGATAGGGACAAATCTCCTGACGAAATTAATCTTACCTAAAAATGACTACATGGATTTCTTGGAAGAGGGAGGGGAGAGTTTGGCAATTTCTTTGGTTCTTTCTGGGTCAATAATCATACCGTATTTGGACACTATAAACCCAATTAGTTTTCCTTGCTCTACTACAAAGACTAATTTCTTAGATTTGAGGGATATGCCATATTTGCAACATCGTTCTAAGACCGCCCTAAGGTGAGACAAGTGATCTTTCTTGTTTTTCGAGAAGACGGTGACATATTCAAGATAGACCACAAATGAATGGTTTATGATGCCATGGAAAGAAATGTCCATTGCTCTCTGAAAAGTGGCTCGGACGTTGATCAATCCAAAAGGAATTTTCTTGTAGGCATAAGTACCCCAAGAGGTACGAAAGGTGGTTTTTAGTTGATCTAAGGGAGACATGAGGACCTGGTTGTATCTCGAAAAGTCGTCTAATAGAGACATTCTTTTGGAACTAGATACCTACTGTAGGATCTGTTCCATTGGAGGAACATGGTGGTTATCTTTATCATATGCTCAGTTTAAGTTCCGAAAATCGAAACAAAGTCAAATTTCACCACTTTTCTTTCTTACAGGAACTAAGTTAGACACCCATTGCATGTGCCTTATCGAGAAAATTATTTTTGCATTTAGTAATTTATTCAGTTCTTTTTTAACAGTGGGTTCTAATTTAGGGTGCATCTTCCTCAATTTTTATTGAAAATGTTGGGTCTGGGATTTCATGGGGATGACATGTTGGATGATATTAGGATCAAAAGTTTTCAAGTCATCATACATCCAGGAAAAAACGTCTTTAAACTCTTTAAATAATTTGATGAAAGCAGATTTTTCTTGTTCGGAGCAACCCGTTCCCAGATTAATATTTTGAGGGTTTTCCTTTGTCCCTAAATTACATGTTTCATACATTAAAGAAGAACTATTTGTTTTGCAGTTAACTGACCCTCTAAATTTATCATGCAGGTCATAAAAATTTTCTAATCTTACAACAGATCTGGGAATTGAGTTTACCAAATCAGACATCGATTCAAGAGATCTAGGATCTGATATTATCGTGAAGTTGTGGAGGTCTTCATCGTGAGTTCCTTCATCAATGATTCTTCCCTTGAAAGTGTCTTCCATATGTAGGAAGTTGATGATCTGTTGGTCATCATCGAACACCCTCCAATTGGTGATGTTGTCTGGAATCGACGCCCTGAACAACAGTTCAATTGAAAAAGCATTAGGAGAAAGATCTTCTGCGGGAAATAGTTTAGAAGCGACATTAGCCAATAAATCAGCCTCCGAATTATTCAACCTAGGAATGGAATTCATATTAAATGCTAAAAATTTATGCATTAAACTCCATACCTCAGTTTGGTAACTTTTCAGATGTGGTGATAAGCAATGTATGGAATTTCTTACCTGCCTAACCACAATTTCTGAATCAACGAATACCATTAAATTTCTGACATCCATATCCAAATATTTTTTGAGCCCTTGTAGAAGCGCTTCGTATTCGACAGTGTTATTAGTGCACTCAAACTCTAATCGCCAGGCAATGAAATTCTTATTACCTGTGGGATCGACGAGTACACATCCTGCACTGGCTCCTTCTTTGGATTTAGATCCGTCAAAATACAACTACTAGATTTGAGCTTCATCAGTGATGTTCGGCACATTCAGCATAGCTGATGTCTGAGTATAGGTCATAATTTCTGATTGTTGCCCAGGATTAGTGATAGGGAAAATTTTGGTCATGAAGTTACCAAAGAAGGTATTCATTGCTTGCATTTCGAATGAATGAGTAGATGCAATAAAAGGTTTGTTTTCATCATTTATATTTGTCACGGTGTGCTTAAGATATCATTCTCGGATTATCCCGATTCTATTTGGTTGTCCATTTTTCAGTAGCCACAAATGATACCAATTTGTGGAAAAGTAACCGTGTAGTTGTTTTAGTTTCATTATTGAGATTATATTTTAAGCTTAAAATATCCTTTTCAATTTGGCTCGCCTCTTCAAAGTCTTCCAAAAGTGTGTTCTTTTTAGACCTTTTGACCCAAATTGCTATGTTATTATGTAGGGCCTTGGTGTAATATGCGACAATTAGACTTGCAGCGGGCATTGAATCTGCGGGAATCTTATTTTTTAACGTAATAAATCTCTGGTTAAAATATTTTACTTTTTCCTTAGGATTCATTTTAAGACTGGAAAGTTCCATAACCAAGACTTTAGGAGATTTGTCATCTCTGAATTTCTCTAAGAAACAGGTTTCAAATCTGTCCTAAGAGACAATGGTTTGGGGTTGTTGGGTGAAATACCATGTGGAGGCATTTCCATCAAAAGTATAGGAAAAGAGTTTGCATACAACATCTTCATGCTCTACGCTTCGGAGTCTAATGGAGAACATAAACTTATTTATGTGATCCTCAGCAGATTGCTTAAAATCAGGATCAAACTTAGGCAACCATTTCTCCGGGTGTTTTGGTAATGGGTTTTGAGGTCCGGGTACAACCATGGCATCTTGATCAAGCCAGGGTCTGGTGGGATCATTTTGATTTGCCATGGGTGTTGGTGGTTTCAAAGGCTGAGATGTCTCAGATGAGGAATTACCTTCATCAGATGATTCTCCTCCTGAATAAGAAGGATATGAATGAGGTGGGGAATGTGGAATACCGGATCCTCTGACTCCACGGATAGGCATTTCAGTAGGATTGGTATTGTGTTCACCTAACGGGTTTTGGGGCAGACCAATACCTTCAAGTTGTTCTTGAATATCCGAGAAATACAAGGGTTGATTAAGCGGCCTACCAGTTTGTCTGATATGATCCAAAGCACTATGTGTTCTTATGAGTGACTGACGAACTATTTCTTGTACATCGGCCCCTTGGGGAACTGGTGTCACTGGATCAACGGGGATCTTGGGATTTTCGTTCGAGGTAGTTGTTGTTTCAGAAGTAATGTTGTTGTCTGACCGACTACATGTTACGACGGGGGAGCGATTGTGTGGGGGAGGAGTCTTGTGACCTCCACGTGCCATTAATTTAACTCAGGCTCTCCTTCTAGCACCATTTGTTGACGGGTGTAAGTGACACCTCGTCAACTAGAAGAACAGGTCTGGTCTAGGGTTGTCTAAGTAACCCAAACCGTTTGGTATAACCTATCATGATGGGTTTAATGGCTCTGTTAACCAATCTAAGGTCCTAAAATAAAGAAAGGAAATAAACTAACTAATATTAAAACTATAATATATATATATATATATATATATATATATATTGTAACTGTATTTAAGCAGAGAAAGAAAATATCAAAATATCACTTATGAACAGAATTTATAGGTTGCAAGTTTTAATGGAAACTTACAAAATCAATGTAAAGATAATTGTTTTTGAGAAGCAGATAAAGAAAGCACATTTTATATTTTCTTTTTTCTAATTGTAAATATAATAAAACTTGATTTAACTAAGTTAGGAAACAAATATGTACAGATGGTCAAAGCCAATCTAAACTTTCCTGTTTCACTAATACATAAAATGACAGAAACTAGAAGTAAGTGAAACTAACCTAATATAGGTTTGTGATATGTGTTTGTGCCTCTGTACGAACTAAGAGCATCCAGTTGCCCAGTCTTCAAAAGAAATTTGCAATAAACTTATACCAAATCTATCCTAAATAAATTCTAGGAATATTATTTGCAGCCAAGGTTTAATAACAAAAAATCTAACACATGTGATACAATAATTTTATAATGACAAATGATTACAATCAAAGAAATTTGTGTGTGAAACATTCGTATTCATGTATCAATTAAAACATCCAAGAAAAATCCTTATATCAAAATTGAGCCTGGTGATCACAGTTATCACATATGGAACAACAAATCATGAACGATAGCTAGAGAATAAATATCACAACATAACATGTGATTAAGACTAAATCCATCCAACATTTTAATATTCCAAGATAAGAGAAAACAAAACATCAATGAAACAACATTCACAGTGGTATAAAGACAAAAGGTTATGCGTTGTTCCATTAAGTCCTGAAAATCATTCATCCATCATTGGTTCCAGGCCAAGATGATTTTCTTTACAAAATGAAAAGTATTTAAATAGTTTTAAAATCCTATTTTCCCAATATCTAGGATAGGGTGAGATCTGATAAGATCCATAATATTACAAAAATAGAGGGCTTCTAGCCACTCATAACTGAGTTGTTTCTTTTAAAAAATTAATAAAAGTTTTCCTTTTATATTACAAAAATAAATAGGAAAGAAATACTAATCTAATCAAACATGTTCTAGCCCAGAAAATCAACATCAAGATCTACCATGCCCTATAAACAAAATAGGAATACGGTAGATAGTTATTGGCAACTAATTTCTACTTTTTTATTTAACAATGACTTGGCTACAGAATCGACAGATTTTGTAGCCAGTTTGATCTTAGCAAACAAAATATAATTTTAAACCAAATTTATTTTAAAAGATTGCATGAATATACTAAGAGGGGAAAACTGTTTTACCACTTCAACCAATCGACTAAAAATGGATCAAAATAACTCAGAATTGATTATAGCTTTGACATTGTCTGCGTTTTTTATCACTATGTTACCTGTCCTTTTGAAGCGTTTAGCTTGTCTCTCAACGTTAGTCGTGAGGTCGATATTTTCCTTTCTCAACAATTCATTTTCCGCTGTAATCATTTTAATCCAAGCCTGGAGGATATGAAAACCAATGTAGTATCGTTCAATCCAATGTAGACAAACCTCACACTGTACAGAAGGAACAACACACTGACGAAGTGTACAGTCAAGCCTGGTTGTATCGACATTACCTATTATGTGCCTTTGATCAGGCTTAATACCAGTAAACCCATCCTTTCCCTTGAGACACGGAGGAAGATTAGTAACAAAGTCATATGGCTGAGCAGGATTTGATCTGTGACAATCTGGATCTTCCAAGGCCAAGACATTTTCAATTTCAGGATCTGAGGCCTTGTTGATTTCGATTGGGCCAATAGAAGTTAAATGCAGTTTGGCTTTATTTCTTAGCTTTCTCGAAATGAGTCAACCAACTCTTTTATTCTGAAACCCTAACGCTATGTGTTTTTGTTTTGATTGTTTGCGAAAATTGTTGACATAGGGTTTCACAATGACGTTATGGCCAGTATCCAGATCAGACACAGAAGGTTCATTCAACTCAAAACTAAAAGCTTGTTGCTCATGTAAGGGTTGACTAGGCATTACCTTGTCCGGAGGGTTTGTATTTGGCTCATTACCTGGAATGTCAAATTGTTTTTCTACCAATGGTTCACCCAAATTAGGGCCTTCTACATGAATGGTAGAAACAAAACCATTTCTTCCTAGAAATCCATCCCATCAATCACCTGTAGTTGTCAAGTGGTGAGTTAACAGAATTTGGTTTAAGCCGTGGTGGAAAATACTAGAGTCGAGGCTCTGTTTTTTATATCTTTTATACATCTTGTATAGGCTTATCAGCAAATAGAAAGGAATATTCAAATGATAACCTATGAAGTGCATAACAAACCATATATGATAGAGAAAAACTAGACCATAATGACCCTCACAGGTCACAAACTATTTAAGGATCAACAATAGACCATGCCACCTATGTTTAATCAAAGAAACAGGGATACCTTTCTCATAGCAGTGGACTTTCCTAGATGTCATGAAGAGGTTCCATGGAACTTATTCTACTTTTGAATTCTTGAACCAATTATCACCCATGGATGGAAGCCCTATGGCTTCACTGACAAACTCCTCAGTGATCTCTAACTGGATATCACCAATTTTCACCCTACACCCATCAAAAGTCTGTGAAAATTCATTAGCCACATGAAGGTTATTCCCTTCGAATCTTTTGATCAAGGCCTCCCAGCCCTGACTTTTCAAATCTTCGACTGCATCATCGGGAGATAGAAATTCTTGAGATCCATTCGGATCTACTCGAACAACAGGATCCGTTAAAAATATAACTGGACTGTAACAGGGATGACTCGAGACAAATATGGATTCAGATGGAAGTAGCAAAAGGAATAATTCTGAGGGGATAAAATGGAAACTAACAAAGAAAAACCCCTGCGCAATCATAGTATAAACACCAAGGGTTTGATCATGATTCATTACCATACCTGATAATGAAAACCCTACGTACATAGCACAAAAGAAACCTCCAACCCAAAATGAAAGGCTTATAAATTTACTCTGCCAACAAAATGGATTAAGTACAGGGTACAATGTTCGCACACTAACTCTCATGACTAACATGACTATTAATTTTTGTACAAGGTTTAACTATATTAACACACAAAAGTTTATAATTGAAATGCAAACCAATATGGAAATTATATCAATAATCAAAACAATCAAAAGGTAGACCATTCAAGTATTAGGTTTAGATAGGGAACAAGCATGATGGTCTTCGAAAAGAATAGCCTGTGTAGAAAACATAATAGGAAGCTAGGTTTTCATTGTTTGATTCATTCTTTCAGTCATGAATCAAACATGAAAACCAAAACAAAAATGAAAACTTTAAAATATTAATGAACATATTTTACAATCCAGTAATCATCTCTGAGTGATAATATTTACAAGATGGGGTAAAGGCAACTACATAAAGTGTCGTTTGTCGTTCAAATAAAAAAATTATTGTAGGGCTGCCAACATAATCGTATGTTTCAGATATCTCTCCCTATCGATTCTGATCATGTTCTTCCATCCCTTCAGTGGTAACCAAAGGTGTGCTCAGTTTGTACTGAAGTACCTTTTTATATTTTCAGACCAATCTCGACTCAGTAATAACCCATAAGCCTCTGGAATATCTACTATGATGATGTCGATCACTTGCACAAACTTGGGGTGTGTCGATATTCTGATCATTACATCTCTGAGTTCTCCTATTACCTTGACCCGAGTTCTGTCTAGTTGTATTACATGTTTATCACTTTTAAGAGGAACTGCATTTAATTTTTTGCAAACAGACAAGGTTATAACATTGGAAGACGCTCCAAAATCTACCAAACAATTTTGAAGGTTCTATTGAGGACTTCAAATGTTAAGAGGAACGATGGGACAAAAGGTTTATTCTTTCTATATTCCAAGTAGGTGTTCACAGTTGGTTTCCCACCAGATTTGTGGGATATAGATTTCCTTCCTGACCATTGCCCATTGTCGGGTTTTCTACTGAGTTCAAAGCTTGTAATAGAAAGTATTTCTGCTGAGGGATCCTGCATATGTCCATAATTGATATATTAGATTTTAACTTCTTCAAATCTTCGACCACGTTGTAATCCAATTTGGGTGATTCTAGGGTATGGATGCTTATAGGATTTTTACTGAGAGAGAAAGGTGTTTTTGGGTGATCGGGAGTTGACCTACTCCTCAAGGCTTGGGTGGTCGTGGCATCTTTTGATCCAAGTGGACCCTTGTTGCATGTTTGTATCACCGAGACTTTCACGGGTTCCTCCTAAGACTCAAACAAGTCATCAGAAGGCATGATCAGGTTGGGATCCCATATCAGCATGGTTGTGTCTTGTGGTGGATCAATCTCTTCTTGGTCAGCGATATTCATAACCTAGCTTCTTGGTTGTTCAGTCAGGGAGAATTCATATAGAAATAGATTGGCCATCAAATTCATGGCATGCACCCATTGGGGGAAGTCTCTTTTGGAGTGGTTTTCCTGGTGATAGGTACAGAAAGAATCTGATGCAACATTCCCTAGATCAATATTTAAGTTAGTTGGGGGAGGTTCAATTGCCTTGAATGGTTGTTTTATTTTAAAGAAAGGCTTATAGGGCCTTTGGCCTTGGTTTCCCTCCCCTGCACTTCTCTTTATGTCTGTGATCTTGTTTGATAATTTCTTAACCATGCATTGTAGATATTCTATGTCTCCATTACCTTTGTCAGGAGCTTGTTCAGTTTGTTTCCCCGGTGGTCTAGTCAAAAGGAGTCCTCTCCTGGGCAGAGGCTGAGTTTCTTTCTTAACTAGAGAGACTGGGCCCTCTTTACACCCTTTCATTTGGAATTCTATCATTTTGGATTCTTCAAAATTTTCAGCCAGGGTTCACTTGGCAGCTCTTTTTACAAACATAGAAATAGAAGCTGGGAGCGCGTTAGCATAAACCTCGATTTGCAATTCCTGGGTCGGCTTTGCTTCGGGTTGAAACTTGTTTAAGATGGTCGTGAATATTTGATTGAAATCTTTGAATTTTTATTTCTAGCTCATGGAGGCAACGAATAGCTTAGCCATCAGGGCTCCCGTAGTAGTTTCCTCTGCAAATTTATCTAGAAAGTTTTTCTAGAACTTGGTACAGCTAGTTATAGATCCTACTGGCAAATTAAAATACCATGTTGAAGCTGAATTTTCAAACCTGTAGGGGAAAATCCTGCAGACTATGTCTTCATGTTGGACGTTCATGAGTCTGATCGTGAGTATGACTTTCTTGATATATCTTTAGGTAGACCCAAAATCTCAAGGTTGAATTTAGGAAGTATCTTCTCTGGGTGTCGAGGGAGATTATGTACTCACCCAAGGATGGATACAGTGTCTCCAACCAACCAAGGTTGGTTGTTCTGAGGTGGGTTTTCCATTTCCTCCTCATGGTTTTTATAAACTTCCATTTCCTCGGAATCAAAATTGAACTTTTCTTCTTCTGAAAAATCATCTGGCTCAGAGATGTCGTCGGCTGGCATCTCAGTGTAAGGTAGATAGAGAGGTAGTGGGGGGGCCCAGAGGGCCCATAGTGATAATAGTGGAGGTCATTCAATGTAAGGTGGACTAGGTCCACTATATTATTAAATAAGGCCCACTATGGTAGTTAGATATAATAAATGTAAGAGGACTTTTTAGAAGGTTCTACTTCTAGAAGATTCCTCATTGTTAAGTACCCAATACTAAATACAAAATCACCACAACAGATATACAAGAACAATATGCAAAATCTTCTTTAGTACCATCAAACCCTTAGGGTAGGGCAACACCATACAATGGATCCTATTATGGAAGGTATCCTCTCCTGTTCACTTGCCTCTTTGAGGGGGAATCCTCCTAATGAGCTTCAGCTCCAAATACAATAATTCTCTTCATGTCTCATTACATTGCTTGAACCCCTTTATATAGTGCTACCATCACCTAAGAACATTCTAGAGGAGGAATATTCTAGAAGTAGAACCTTCTAAGAAGTCCTCTTACATTTATTATATCTAACTGCCATAGTGGGCCTTATTTAATAATATAGTGGACTTAGTCCACCTTAAATTGAATGACCTCCACTATTATCACTATGGGCCCTCTGGCCCCCCCCACTACCTCTCTAGCTACCTTACACTCAGTGATAAGATTCATAGGGTGTTAGATTTCAGTGATCACAAAGTCTATTAAGTCTTCTACCGTGTGTACGAAAAATTCATCGGGAGTATTGATCATCGGTCATCTTATTTGTTTTCTTTGAGGAAGTATCGAGGATAAGGGAAACGCACTGATCTGTCAGGCATAGGCTCTTGTGAGTCTTCTAAACTTATTTAATTCTTTGTGAGGAAGAGTGTAAGATATTTTGAGGAACAATTGTTCTTCCTCGGCCTGGGGTGAGTTACTCATTTCAGGAGTACTCAACGTGTGTCGGTTGTCTTGTGAATGACTAGCCATGCATGTGGGCTATTATGGATTTGTAGGCTATTTGAAAAACTATATAAAATATATATTCAGCCATTCTTCCTTAGGCCCTCCTTCTAGCGCCGGTTCTGTTGATGGGTATCAAATCCCTAGTTCAACAGTAAGAACCAAACCCACCACCGAGGCCCAATTAGACTCTGCAATATTTGGAATGGAATGGTTCTCCAAATCTTGCGATCCGGCCAATTAATCGATGGGCTTTAACATTTTCTTGTGAAGGCTCTTCCTTCAATTTTGACTATCTCTTTTGTATTTTCTCTTGGGTGGGACAATTGTGAGGTGTAATTCGATATAAACCAACTTGGAAAAAAAACATAATTAAGTTCTAACTACTGGGGAAGAGGTTGATCTTGGGATAACCCGCTACTCAACATGCAGATGACAATGCAATACCACAGGCCTAGTACTAATATGTTAACCATGTGAGCACTCAATTACTATCTGAGATTACTAATTATTAGAAAAAAAAAAAACATATGTAGCAAGATAACGGTAAGAAAAATAATTCATCTACCATAATCATTTATCACATAATCACACAACGATTCATCATCTTCATCTTTAAAGGAAAGAACAACAAAGCATTGCACCAAATAACTTGACAATAAATTGGACAGCTCTTACTTGTTACATCTATTCATGAAACGAGATAGGAAATAGTTCTTCTCTACGTCCACACACACATGCACTTGATGAAAATAACTTTCTCTTTGGTCCAAAAGGACTTCTCAATTCATAGCAGCTTCAAAATAATTCTTAACAACCAAAAAGGAAGAATTCTTGCAGCAACCATCGACCTCTAACTAATTGGTTGATGTATTTATTTATAATGTAAAGTTCAACTGAAATTAATGGCTAAGTGCAGTTTAATAAAAACAAAATTTTCCATGTGGCGTTATCCTCTAACAGTTTCTTTAATAGTCAACCCGGGATATCTCTTGAAAAAGGGTGACTTCTCTCATATTTAGACCAACTGATAAATAGTTCTTCACAAGTTTGGGCTCATGGGAATCTATTTTGTTCCATTGGAGCCACTTGAATCCCCTTTATGTCCATCTCATGCACCCGGTACTTCACTAGACTGGTGTTCAACTTGTTGGAATATTGGTTGTTGTCATTGATGTCAACCCTAGTCATCGGTTTTGGACCGCAAGATTGATGAAGGTATTTGAACATGAATGACAATGCACATGTAGACACAACACCCATGGATGGATAGTATATATCATGTTGTTTCCATTGGTATATGGCACATCACGTGGAACCTTATGGTTGAGGAGAAATGAATTTTTGAAGATGACAAAGTGAATTGAAGAAGGAAGTATAGGTAGGCCATGAAGATAATTAAAGAAAAGAATTACAAAATAAGAAAGTGTCAGGTTGGCCCTAATGTTAAAAGGAAGAGACATAAATGGTATAAATACATATCATTAGACATTCATTTTAATACACAAGTTGAATTTCAGATGAAATCAGAAGTAAAGAAGGCCAAATTTCAAGGGAGGATGAAGTCTTTTGGTGATGTGTTCTAAGGTATGTTATTTACAGATCATCTTACCATTTTCACTATAACGTCTTTTCTAGAATGATTTAGATGGTGAAATTGCTATGGTATTGAGAAGACATATCAAGGTACTGGTTGTAAACATTTCATCTCCTGATTCACTATAATATGGAGATACACTCTGTGGAAGATAGGGTTTTTGACTAGTCTTGAAGCTAGTCATAAACAAGTGTTCTGGGTAAAATAGTCATAACTTATTCATAGATAATCCAAATGAAGTGAGACAAATTTCATTGTAAATTGTACGGCCTGTAGTTTCTTGTGTGTGAGTTTATGAATCTGATGTTAAATATTGGGAGTGAGGTATTATGTACAAGTTCGCTCTCCCGAATAAACCAAAATTGAATAATGTCTACCATTCTCTCTATAACTTGTTTTTGGGGAGAATTCAAGGAGTGAAAACTTGGAGGAGTTTCAGAGAATAAATTGAGTAATATTATCTATAGGATTAGAGTATTCCAAGAATTGAAGAATTACAAAAGTTGAAGAAGTCTCAGGAAGCATTATCAGGCTCTATGTGATGGTTGGTTGATGGTGATGATTTAATGTAAAGTTTTATTATCTCTCATATATTCTTGGGTGGAAGGAAGGGGTAAGGATGGAGAGTTTAACCCTCTCTTGATATTGGAGGATTGTATATTCCTCTTGGAGGTTCATCCCTCCCTTTATATTTGGAAGTTGTAGCTACCTTTGGAAGTCATTAATTCCTTTAAACAATAACTATTGATTATTTCTCATATATTGTGCATGGTGTATTGTGGTGTATTGGTGTAAATATTATACTATTGTTCATTTCTCATTGGATATAATTGAATGGTTTAATTATAAGTTGAAAAGGTTTTTAAATTGTACTTGATACCGATTCACCCCCCTCTCAATATCAACACAATTGTTGTAACACAGTGCGAGTTTTAATCGGATGCTCCATGAATCGTTGCACTTGCCCTGGCACTGCGTCGGTCATCTTTGTGAGCTCTTCATCCCATAGTGATCTTTCTTGGTATGTGAATTGATCACATCGCACAACTCGATGAAGTTGTCGAGGGTGCCAAACTTGGGGAGTCCAATGTCCTTATTTGTTTATTTCACCCCAATGTTTCTTTCGGGTTCCTTGGCGAGGTTACAGAGAAAACTTCTTTCGGCAATCAGAAGGTTATTTCTTGCAATCGGGATTAAAATCATTTAGAAATTACTTATCAGGAAAAGCATGGGAAGATGTAGAAAAATAAAAGAAATAGACTAATGCATACCTGTAGAGTTTGCTAGTCCCAATTGTTTAATACTTATGTGATCCCAATAACCATTCGAATAACCTGTAACATCTCTGTCTGCGCTGCTAGTCCTCTTCAGTTTGGATGAGTTATCTCTGCACCATAGTTAGCATGGTAGATCAGGTATGATAGATACGAGTGTCAAACTTATTTCAGTGGTCGATTTCCCCTTGGGGTCGGGAAAGGATGCCAGAGCCGTACGTGTGTCGAAAGTGTGCATCAGTTCCCAAAAGGTCGGATACTGTAATAAAGGAAGTTATTAAATGCCTTAGGTTGAGACAAGTTGTTACTCTAGAAGCCATATCACCAAGTGTGTGATCCCTTGTTCGCTAATAATGGAGACTGGGGACTATTAAAGAGATTGGAACGATCGTACCATATATTCCATGCAAATCCTATCGACTGTGTTTCATGTGTTCTGGATTATATCCGTCATGCAGATGTGATGTATTAATTCTTCAAAACATCTCGTCGAACTGCATGAGCATTCCTTGGCACGTTCCACCTTGCTGCCCCACTCTGCTATAAATTCCTAATGTTTTGTGTGAGTTCTACGCATCACATGTGTTTCTATACCAACAACAACTAGTCTCGCGAGTTCAATTCCATCAAACTCTATGTCATGGCCCTCTATTCATTAGCGAATGTCTAATTAAATACGTCATCGGACCATGGGATCCTCTCAAAACACAAGACGGGTTTTGCGAAGCAACCGGAGCACCAAGTCTGAACCCCAACATGCCTGGGATTCTTTCTTATTGGGATCGAGTGTCTCCAAGGCTTCGAAAGGGGATTCCTACCTCTGTTCAGAAATGATGTCCACCCCTTAAGCAGTGGTAGAATTGGAGAAAAATACATCTGAAGAAAACGTGTTGGAGGCCAGGCCTTCTCAAGGGAAGACACCGTGGAGAAGGGGGAGGCCTAAAAAAAATGAGGTAGGAGGAGGAGGAGAACATATCCTGACTGAGTCGAATGCACACCTGGCCACTGAGGAGTTAATAATGCATCATACCCGGTTAGAGACTGTCAAGACTACTGGTCGAGGAAGCGGAAACCAAATGCGAAAGAGAAAGGTATCAGGTTCTAATGTTGGAAGCCCCAACCAGCAGTTAGAGCAGGCACAACTCTCCATAGCCGAACTTTATCAAGAAAATAGAGAATTGCAAAGATAGCTGGAGGCTAAGAACCAAGAGGTATCAGCACTACGAGGTCATGAAGGAATCACAAATTGGCTCAAGAAACAACTTCATGAAGCACAAGAAATGATTATGCAGCTATGCGAAGCGCAGAGGATGACGAAGTAGGAGAACATGAAAACACTGCAAGGCATGAGGAGAAGTCCAAGGAAAGTTCCGTGTGCATGAGATACATGATAGGAGGACCCTTGTTTTATATTCTTAGAAGAGGAGCATGTTTTGATAGTCTTTTCGGTTTTTGGTGGGGATCGTCACGTTCTCAAAGTAACCGGGTCAGTTGGGCAAGGTGTTGGTGGTGTGTATTGTATGTAACCTAAGCTTGGTGGGAACCTTAATATATGAAATTTCGAGAATGATTTTCCTGAAAGGATTCTAGTCGTGATGGATGAGTGTATCATATTTCTTCTTTGTGTGTAAATCTAGTGTGTTCTTATTATAGTTGTTATGAGTTGTTCTTTGTAAGTTCGTTGATATTTTCCTTTAGAAACTTCTGATGCCGATTGATGCTGATGTAGTGTCACTGACTCAGGGCTCATTAAATAAAACCTAGAACTCGGTTGGTGGGTTAGGGTCACACTCAGAACTTCATTCACTTCGAACACGCTAAATTGAGTTAGAAAATGCGACTGTCGATGTCGGGAGAGACTTGGGGATCGATGTTCAAAAATTAAAAAATGACGTGCAGTTTTCTTTGTGGGTTATCGTTCTTCGAAGCTCCTGACCCCGCAAACGTTTCAGAAATCGGTGATCGACGATTATTATTTCATTTCTCGTTCAATTCTTATTCTTCTAACCTTTCGCCAATGTCAAACAGATCGGTCGCCGATGATATCCTTGGTAAAGCATATTCGCAGAAATGAGAGACTTTCTTCTGTCGACGCCGATGAAGATCGGCGCTTAGTTATTTTAGTTTTCATGAATAGTTCTTATCGCATCGTAAGTCTTCCTGATGCCAAATTTCTTAAGTGTGTCAAGGAGAAGTTTCAACTATTGATCCTTTAATTAAATGTTATTCCTTTTGAGTTATGGTAATTTTCACATGTTCAAGCAAACTTTTAAAGACTTAAATGAGATACGAGATGATAAGAAAAGGTAGTAATTTTCATATTGAAGTAGAAATAGACATTGCAAGATATCAAGTGGTACCCAAATAGTGAAATTTGTCGTATACTTTTTAGGGTGTGTTGAGTGCTCAACACAAGTTTATAGCAGTATATCTCACAGTGATAGTGTGACAATGGTTCCATCATTCTACTTCTATGTCAGGGCGGTTGCATGGAGCAAGGAAAGGTGGTTGTAGCCACCTTATAGTTGTAGCCAAAGAACATAGGGGGTTGTAGCCACCTTTTGGTTATATCCAGAGAACTGGGGAGTTGGAGCTTCCCTCAGGTTGTAGCCTGAGAAACTAGGGGGTTGTAGCTTCCTTTTGGTTGTAGCCAGAGAATTGGGGAGTTGGAGCTTCCTTCAGGTTGTATCCTGAGAAAATAAGGGGTTGGAGCCTCCTTCCAGTTGTAGCTAGAAAACAAAGGGAGTTGATGCTTCCAATGAATGTAATTCTTAAAGACATATAAGAAAAAGCATTATGTGGTTTTCTCCCACTTTGGGTTTCCATGTAAAAACACTAGTGTACTATGTATGTGTATGATTTCTCATTTGTTCATTGTTTATTTACTTTGCAACTGTTGGATGATAATGCTACATTGATATAACACTTGCATTTTGTAGTTAAAAAGGATTATTTCTCTATTACTAATTCAACCCCCTCTCAATAATCCAACAAATGGTATCAGAGTCGGTTCCTTCAAGAATCAGTTTAACCACTGAAAGGTAGATCATGGAGAGAAACAACACATATAAACATGGAATACCACAGTTTGATGGACACAAATATGCATTCTGGAGCAGAAGGATGAAAACATATATACGAGCACAGGGATTTGAAATTTGGCAATCTATTGTAGATGGATACAAAGAACCAATAGTTTCGCCAACAAGTGAAACAGAAATAAAACTCAGTCAAAATAATTCCAAAGCCACAAATGCACTTTTGAATGGTCTTGGTGAATCAGTATACACCAAATTTATGCATTGTAAATCCGTTAAAGAGATTTGGGACAAACTTCAAAATATTTATGAAGGAGATTCAAAAGTCAAAGAAACAAAGCTTCAAACTTACAGAGGTCAGTTCGAATAGATAAAGATGAAGGAAGATGAGAATATTGAAGCTTACTTCTTACGAGTCGATGAAACAGTAAATGAAATCATAGGATTGGGAGAAGAAATTAAAGAATCTATAATTTTTCAAAAGGTACTAAGATCTCTTCCTATGAGATTTGATCCTAAGATATCAGCACTAGAAAAAAGAGCTTATCTAGACTCAATAAGCATGGACGAACTACATGGAATCTTCACAGCGTATGAAATGAGAACTGAAAAAGAAAATCTAGATACAAAAGAAGCAGCTTTCAAAGCATCCAAAAGGTCAAAGCAAAAAGAAAAACAACATAGCAACATCAGTGACATCTCAGAAGATGATGAAGAAATGGCCAATTTTGTCAAGAGATTGAACAAGGGAACCAACGACAGATATACATGTAAGCTTCCATTGATTTGTTTTAATTGTGATGGTATTGGTCATTTTGATAACAAATGTCCTCATAAGAAAAATAAGGGGAATGATGAAGATTACTCAAATAGAAAAAAAACATATAAAGGAAAAGGAACCACAAAGAAAGTTTTCAAGAAAATCTTATGCACCAAAGAAGACATCTCCTCATCAGATGAAGATGAAGTTAGTGACAGGGAGATAGAAAGAGTTATATTCATGGAAGTATAAGACTCTGGTAAATAAGAAACCGAAGAAGAATATGAAGAGGCAAAATTTGACTACCGAGAAGAATTGTTGACTGCCATAGAAGTTGTAAGAAGATAAAAGAGGAAAAACAAGAAGCTACAAGAAGAACTAGACAAGAAGGAAGATACTCAAAAACTAGAGCAGATCATCACAGAATTGAAGGATCAAATAGAAGAATATAAAAGAATTGGAGAAGCACTCAAAGAACAGTTAGAATAAAGAGACATGATCATTGGAAATTTGGAAGCCGAGATTGTCACATTGAGAAAGGATATTCAAAAGAAAAATATGCAGAACAACTCAAAAGTTTTGGATGATATTATCAGTGGTCAAAGGCATAATCATGACAAGTTTGAACTTGGATACAATCAAACAGAAAATTGATCAATCTCCAAAGCAACAGAACAAGAAACATATCGAAAAAGTTATGCAGAAACAATCAAAGGGGATAGGAAGACCTACAAGGAAGATTACACGGACACTCCTCCACCGAGAAGATTCAAGTTTCAGAATCAACGACTGACGAAAACAAATAGGCCTCGAGAAGAAGAAGGATTCATAAGAGTAACTCCTTTCAGAAGATATTCAACTCTCGGGTATCAAACTATCTTTTTGGGTTTATGTTATGCATGCAATAATTTTGGACATAAAGCTATAAATTGCAGAGCTAATAGCAGGAACATAAACAAGTTTGAAAGTCATACACAAAATGGTTATCCAAGAAGGCCTAGTGAAACATGGAGAAGAAGCTACAACATGTTTGAATCATTGAGCAAGGAAGTGTAATGATACAAGTTCAATAAATTTGGACACATGGCCAAAGATTGTAGAATGATAGTTCCTCCTAGAGAACCACAACATAACAACAACAGTCACAGATAGGAGCCTCAAAAGAGAACATGGATAAGAAAGAAGAATCAGTATAGCAATGAAGAATTCACACTCACTCTACAAGATAAACAAAAGAAGAGTGGTTGGTATGTTGACAGTGGTTGTTCAAAAAAGGAAGACCAAGTGAACAAAGACCACGTCCCAGAGATCGCAAGATTAGAAATAAAACGAGATGAAGAAAATTCTATAGAGAAAAGAAAAAATTTCACATACATAAATATTTGGAAAATAACTGAAAGAAAAGAAGGATAGGTAAATAAGGAACAGGTTCAAGAGATTATACTTTCATGCACTATAGTGAAAGATGAATCCACAGACAGAAAGAAAGAAGTTAGAGCTCAAAGAGATGATGAATCTACTAATGAAGATGATGATGAATACACTTCAGAGCGGGAATTGTTCTGAGCCATCCAGATTAGACACTCCCGAATAATATGAATAATAGACAAGGGAAGTCTATGTGGTAGCTGAGACAAGCGAGAGAACCATCCTTCGAGTAGCTTGTAGTATTTGAGTAGACGGATTCAGTGCATTCAGTTAATAGAAGTACAATATGATAGATTAATCAATTGTAGTAGTACTTCATGATAGTACAGTGACATATGAGTCAAAATTATGGACAGTTGTGTAGCAGAGTCTTGAAACGTATGGACAGATATGGACGTGAAATCAGGTTTTATGAATGAGGAACTTGAAGAAGAAGTCTACATTGAACAATTGGTTCCTAGAGCATGGTACTCTAGGCTGGATAAATATTTATAGCAGGCAGAGTTTAGAAAAGGAAGTGCAGACAACAACCTCTACATCAAGGTAACTCAAGATGGTATTTTATTAATTGAAGTTTATATTGATGATATTATTTTTTGGAGTACTGATGATAGGTTAAGCTAGAAATTTGCAAAGGATATGCAAAATGAATTTGAAATTTCATTACTCGGATAACTATCCTTCTTTCTGGGTCTTCAGATATGTCAAGTCAACCAAGGAATTTGTATTTCTCAAACTAAGTATATTAGAGAAATGCTAAAGAAGTTCAGAATGGAAGATTGCAAACCAGTTGCCACTCTTATGCAAATCAGTTGCAAGTTGAGCAAAGATGATGATTCAAAGTCTACAGACCAAACGCAATACATGTCAATGATTGGTAGCTTACTATATGTGACAACATTCAGACCATATGTAATGCAGGCAATTGGACAGGTGGCACAATTTCAAGTAGCACCAAAGGAATCACTTGTCTTAGCAGTGAAAATGATTTTTAGATATCGCAAAAGAACAAAAGAGTTTGTATTATGGTATCAAAAAGGAAAGGATATATCACTTATTACCTACACATATGCTTATTGGGTAGGTTTCATTGATGACCAATGAAGCACCAATGGAGCAGCATTCTACTTGGGTGAGTGTTTAGTATCTTGGCTAAGAAAGAAACAATCATCAGTATCTTTATATACAGCCGAAGAAAAGTATATTGTAGCAACAACATGTTGTACATAGGTTCTATGGATGAAACAAACTCTGACAGATATACAGGTTGAGTATGATGAGCCCATTCCAATCTATTGTGATAATACAAGCGCCATCAGTATCTCAAAGAACCCAGTGATGCACTCCAAGATGAAGCACATTCTAATAAAGTATCACTTTCTATGGGAATAGGTTACAGTTAAGAACATCAAAGTTTAATATGTGGGCACAAAAGAACAAGTGGTAGACATATTTACAAAACCGCTTCCAAGGGAATCCTTTGAGTATCTTTGCCAAAGACTTGGAGTAATTTCTACTCCAAAATGAATGTTATTGAATGCTTATCTTATATGTATTAGATTTACATGAGGAAGCACCATAAAGAGGACAGTTCAGATTGGGAGATCAATTTCAGGAAGAGTTCAGTCAGGGGGAGCAACCTCGAATGGAAATATACCTTTTCCATTGAAGACAAAGAGGGATAGATTTATCAGATGCAAAGGTAAATTCTTGGAGAAAGAACACAAAGGCATGGTTCCAAGGGGAGTGATGCTCACAGGGGGATCATGAGTGATATGAATTCAATATTTCATCAGAGTGTTTCCATCAATGCCAAAGGGGGATATTGTTGATTAACTAGGTTGGTTTTCATTGATGTTAATCCTTGAAGAAAGTCTGGTAGCAAATTCTGGTAGCACAAAGGTTTGGGTAATGGACCCAAGTTTGTTTGATGGATAATGGTATTTGTTTTGATATATTTTTAGGAAATACTATTCTATATGGATAGTACATGTCATGCCATTTCCAATGGTATGTGGAACATCACATAACTCCTCACGGTTAGAGATTTATGGCCATGTGAAGTTGGAGAACCCTCATGAGTCATCTAGAAGCCCCAAAAGGTCAAAGTAATAAAAGTGGTTGCAAAGAAGAAATTATTTAAATAATAAAGTGAAGTGATGAGTGTACTATAAGTCAAAGTGGATACAAAAAAAATTATTTAAATAATAAAGTTAATGGAGAAATTACTAAGTGGACAAGTGGTTAAAATTGGGTTAGCCCTAAAACAAGGAAAGTGGGTTAAGATGGTTAGAAGGTAATTTAAATAATAAAGTGAAGTGATGAGTGTACTATAAGTCAAAGTGGATACAAAAGAAATTATTTAAATAATAAATTTAATGGAGAAATTACTAAGTGGACAAGTGGTTAGAAGTGGGTTAGCCCTAAAAACCAAAATCTGGGTTAAGATGGTTAGAAGGTAACCCCTTGAGGAAGCTACATGAAAGTATAAATAAGAGGCAAGGCACTGAATATCTACACTTGAGAATATTGAATATCTACAAGTGACTAAAGTAACCAAAGGATATCTAAGTTGAATTTAAGAGGGAAGGTGGAGTAAAGAAGGCTAAAATTCAAGGGAGGATAAATTCTTTTGATGATATTTTCTAAGGTATGTTATTTACAGGTCATCTCACCATTTTCGCAATAAAAAAATTTCTAGTATCATTTAGACCGTAAAATTGGGATACCATTGAGGAAACATATCCAAGTATCTATGATAAAAATTTCATCTTGTGGGTCGTTTTATTTTTGGTGTTACACTCCATGGAAAATAGGGCTTGTGGCTAGTCTTGAAACTAGTCTAAAACATGTGTTTCGGGTAAAAACGTCATAACTTATTCATAACATATCCAAATTTAGTAAGACCAAATGTATTGGTTATAGCACCATTTGTAGTATTCGGTGTACCATTTTCCAATCCATACAACCAATATTACGTGTGGGGCATGCTCTACAATTTAGCTCTTTAGAATAATCCAAAATTCAACAAGGTATGCCATTTTTGCTATAACTCCTTTTCTGAGAGGTTCCAAGTAGTAAAACCTGGAGGAATTTCATAAAAGATACTGAAGAACATTGTGTACTATTTTCAGATCTTTATTCATTACAGGTACATAGTTATGATTATTTCAAGTTAGGGTTGTTGACTAATCCAAAATTAGTCATGTGAGACTAAAGTAAAGTTTGATGAAAATGCTAGTCTCTTGATGTTAAAGTTAAGGAAGGTTTGCAGGTATGTGATCATATACACCAGGTCTATTACATAGTTACAAATCATATTTGAATGATGAAATGGATGAGGGCTTTTGGTTGAGGTACATGTTGGGTACACGGTTAAGAGAAGTAGTTGATGAGTTGACACATACATGAGTTGTATAGTTGATCATGTTGATACATCTTGATGAGTCATAGTTTATGTGTATTTGATGCATGATTGGTACATATTTGGTGCATGGTTGATGCACTCATTGATGGTACAAGTTGAGGTATAGGTTGGTGTTGGCATGTTTTCAGGCAGGTGTGCTTGTCATTGATGGCAAGTTCAGAGTATGCAGCGATCGCAAAACAGGGACAAAGTAAGCTCAGGAGGATAAGTGCAGAGATGCACGCAGAGTGCAAGAGTGTGCTTGATCATTTGATGGTTTATAGGCAGGAAAGGAAGATCAGGGATAAATTGATCTGACTCCATTTCAGAGTTTCGGATACCGGGAGGTGGAGGTGTCAAGAACTCTTACTACAGGAGTCCCGAAATCACGAAATGCAGAACGTCGAAATCCCAAAAGAAGGAGGACCGTCCATCTTCGGGCAGGACATGTGGTCAAAGATCAACATTTCACTAACTAAGAAGTCAAAGGAAGGAAGTGCTCTATCCTTCCAAATAGCGAAATGCGAAATGGAAAAATGATCTGAGTTGTTGGATTGAGAATTGATCGGGGACGGATGTGTGGTGAAAGATCAGAGCACCACAAAGACTCCATTTCGGAGTTTCACAGATCGGGAAATCAAAGATCAAAGGAACATTAACCTTTGAAGTAGTGAACCTGGAAATCCCAAAAGGTGAAATATTAGAGCATGTCAAAGACTACATTTCAGAGTTCTGGATACCGGGAGTTGGAAGAGTCAAGAGTC
This sequence comes from Picea engelmannii, assembly GCA_009831015.1. Classification (NCBI taxonomy): domain Eukaryota; kingdom Viridiplantae; phylum Streptophyta; class Pinopsida; order Pinales; family Pinaceae; genus Picea; species Picea engelmannii. The sequence goes on along the minus strand of ML792800.1, from coordinate 260,570 downwards.
GAGAATCTTCATCAAAGGAGTCCCGAAGTTGCGAAAAGAGAAACACTGAAATCCTGAAATAGGCACACCAACAAAGAGCTTCACAGACCGAGAAATAACTCCATTTTGGAGTCCCAAATACTGGGAGTAGAAGTGTCGAAACACTTCACCACAGAAGTGTCGAAATGCCGAATCGTCAAAATGCGAAACAACGAAATACCAGATCTTTGATCCGACTCCATTTTGGAACTTCGGATACCAGGAGTTGGAGGAGTTAAGCACCGAGACTCTTCACCATAGGAGTCCCAAAACAGCGAAACGTGAATTGCCGAAATGTTATTGATCTGACTTCATTTCGGAGTTTCGGATACCGGGGCTTGGAGTTGTCAAGAAATCTTCGCATCAAGGATGTCGAAAAGCTGAATTACGAAATCGTGAAAGCGCATTATGGATAAGAGCTCAGTTACCGATGGTGGTCACATCATCGAAGATCTGTAGAGAAAATATTGAAGCGGCAAGCTCCATTTCAGAGTTTCAGGGACCGCGACTTGGAGAGTCGAGATGCTTCTCAATAGGAATCCCCGAAATGCGAAAACACCTTTTGGTGTAGGCTATGGTCACAGCCATTGGTCACATTGGCGGAAGATGGAGAAAGGAGTTAGTTTAACCAAGCTCCATCTCGGGGATCGCGACTTGAAATGTTGAGACACTTTATCACACGAATGTCGAATTACCGAATGCCGAAATGGTGAAATATCTATGTAGCCAGTGGTCACGTAAGTGGAAGGAGCTAGCATAGCTAGTCTCCATTTCATGGTTCGCTCTGTAACTGCTAGAAACCACTGATGGTTTCTGCCAAAGGACTCGAAGAGACATGAATGTGATTTCTAGATGAGCTGAAGAGTTTCAATGAATATGCTAGTGGGATGAAGACTGGTTATAGAGGCGATTGACATATGGAAGAGCGTTGAAGCCTGTAACTACAACAGAGAGGTTGATCTCTTATGTAATAGAGAAGACGAAGAGTCGTGACTACTGGAGAGGCGAAGGAATCTCAAAATAACACCCAATGATGATGGACACATGCGTTAACTACCTGAGAAGCTGAAGAGTTGGCATGATGAGGAGGCAGAGCACTCGATATGGGGAGAGCATGCAGGAGCTTGGTGTATATTTCATGCACAAGGAGCACTGAGACCATAAGAATGAAGAAAAAAGAAGATATGGGGGTTGTTGTGGTTGAGTGTGAATGATGTGTGAAGAAGGAGGTAGAGCGCAGCAGCAAACATGCATAGAAGGGGAATGCTACATTGAAGGGACATGGCGCAGAGAGCATAAAAGGAAAAATAATAGAAAGCACAAGGACTGTGCAGAAGACACTGATGTAGACAAAGCAGCGCAGTGTAGTAGAACAATGATGAGACTGGTAAGTCATTGAAGAACTTTATATCGTTGTAATAATTCTTAATAGCAAAGATTAATATTTCAGGGTGGTAGGGAGATGCTAGGGAGGACTTTTGTCCTGAAAGGTTCAAGTGGGTGCTTGAACACAGGGAGTTATAGCTTCCATCTGGTTTCAGCCAAAGAAACAAGGGTGGCAGGGTGGTGCAAGGGAGAACTTTTGTTCTCTGTTATACAGGTTGGTGCCTATGTGACTGGAAGTTGGTGATTCTATCCAGTTAGTGTTGGAACACTTAGGGAGTTGGTGCTTCCTTCTAGTGGGTGCTAGAGAAACCAAGGAGTTGGTGCTTCCTTATAGTGGGTGCTAGAGAAACCAAGGAGTTGGTGCTTCCTTCTAGTAGGTGCTAGAGAAAACAGAGAGTTGGTGCTCTCAGCAAGTAGCTGCTTGCAAAACAGAGGTTGTAGCCTCATTATGAGTTGGTGCTCATATGTATGATAATGTAAAGAATGTAAAGATTACTTATCATATAAAGAAGAAGAGGTTTTTACCCTGTATGGGTTTCCTCAGGAAATATCTGTCTCTGTGTATCTCATATGTGTCACTGATGTTGAATGTTATATTGCTTACTTCTCTGCATTATTGTGATTATCATTAAATGTTGTGTAAAGAGTTTAAAACAAGCATAATTGTTTAATCACAGGTACAACTAATTCACTCCCCCCCCCCTCTCAGTTGTCCAACATTTGGTATCAGATCCGACCCCTTTTACCTAAGGGTAGATCCTAGAGCTTAAACATGTCAAGCCATGAAGGAAATTCAACCAATAAGGCCCCTCTATTCAATGGAACAAACTTTGCCTTCTGGGAAGTTAGAATGAGAACCTACATAATGGCTTTGGGTGCAGATGTTTGGGATGTGGTAGATACTGGTTATGTAAATCCAGTTGTACTAGATAATAAGGATGACAAGCTAGAATTTAGCTTCAACGCTAAGGCTATGAATGATATCTTGAGTGGTCTTGTAGAAGCAGAATTCGTAAAATTTGTGCACTTAGGAACTGCCAAAGAAATGTGGGACAAACTCATTAGCAGTTATGAAGGTAATGAGAAGTTAAAGGAAGCCAAGCTTCAAACCTACAGAATACAATTTGAACAGCTGAAGATGAAGGAAGATGAAACTGTTGGAAAATACTTTCTGAGAGTAGAAGAAATGGTAAATGCAATGAAACCACTTGGTGAAAAAATTGAGGAACCTTCTTTAGTTCAGAAAATCTTGAGATCTCTCCCAGATAGGTTCAACCCGAAAGTCTCTGCTATAGAATAACTTAATGATCTAAAAACCTTGGATTTTGATCAACTTCTAGGAACATTGACTGCATATGAAATGAGAATAGTTAAAGATAAACCCACCTCCAAAGAAGCATCATTTAAAGCAGACAAGAGTGAGGATTCTGAGCTCGATGAAATTGAAGAAAAATTTGTGAAGAGACTACAGAAGGGATCAGGAAAATACAAAGATAAACTTCCTTTCAAATGTTTCAACTGTGGTAGGATAGGTCATTTTGCAAATAAATGTCCCCAAAAAAGAAAGGATCAGACATGTGATGATGAGGAGAAGCACAAACACAAAAATTTCTTTAAAGAGAATAACTTTAAGAAGAAAATTCGTTGCGTAAACAATGATGATGATCCTTCAAATGATGAAGACAATGACTCCTCTATTGAAGATAAACTAAATGACTTCATACTTATGGCCAAAGAGGATTATGATAATAAAAACACAGGAAGTGATGCTAATGAAGAAGAAGTTGTGGTTGACATGGAAGGAGAACTGATCAGTGCACTGGAAGAGATTGACAGACTAAGAATTAAGAACAGAAAGCAAAGACAATTGTTGATACAGTTTGAGAATGATAGTAAAGACCCTAATGAATACCATGTCCTACTAAAAGTGGAATTAGAAGAGGCAAAGAAAATCGAAGACATTTTGAAACGATAGTTATCAGAAAAGAAGGCAAGATGTGAAGCCTTAGAACAAGAAGTAGTGAAAACTAGGGAAGAGATGGAGAAGTTTCAAGCCTTATATAATCAGAATCTGTCAAGTATCAAAGCCTCAGAAGGATTAGCCACCATTCTGAATCAGCAAAGGAATCCAAAGCTGAAAACTGGTTTGGGTTATGAAGAGGGATCAAGTAGTTGTAAGCCAAAAAACGAAGAACCCACCAAATTTGTCAAATCTACAACCAATGACAACAACAAACCTGCAGAAACAAAGGAAGACAATCAGCCGCCCAGGATGAGTAAAGAAAAAGGTGTCAGGACTGAATCTGTAGAACAAGGAAATAATGCACTCCCCACTTAAAGACGTCATCAGCATGGAAGAAATCGATTTGCTCAAAGAAGACAACCATTTTCGAGGTACAAAGAATTTTTCTGTGGAAACTATTTCTACTGTTCTAACTTTGGTCACAAAGCTGTAAATTGTTCCTTAAGACTTAGACATGAGAAATTAAGATTTCAAAGGAATAAATACTTGCCACAACAAAGAATGACACAGCCAAGTAACAAACCTTCACATATTGCAAATTGCCAAATTAAGTCTAGAGACATGATACTGAGGAGGTCAAGAAATAATCAATAGTCAATGAGTAGACAACGTTGCAACAATAATTTTGACCTATTGAACAATGAGATTGAATGCTACATCTATCATAAATATGGACATAAATTTGTTGATTGTCGATTAAGGAACTATAAACCAGATTTGAATTCTCTTGTTGAAAATGTCAAGGTTTGGAAGAAGAAACAAAGTGACAAGTGTGGATTAGTGTTGTCAGCTCAAAGAAAAACGAACCCTTGGTATATAGACAGTGGATGCTCCAAACATATGACGAGAGACAAAGTTAAGTTTCTATCTCTAAGTGAAAGCAAATCAAGAAACGCAACCTTTGGAAATGATGCTCCAGGTAAAATAAAGGGTAAAGGGATGGTGAGTTTAAGTAATGGAAAAGGAAAAGCCCAAGATGTTCTACTTGTAGATGGACCGAAACATAATCTGCTCAGTGTAAGTCAAATGTGTGACAGAGGATGTGAAGTGGTGTTCATGTCTAAGGACTGCAAAATAAAGTCTGTAAACTCAGGACAAGTGGTGCCCAAAGGCATAAGGACAGAAAATAGCATATATGTGTTGAAAGAAAATAGAGAAGAGTGTCATCTAAGAAAACATGATGAAAGTTGGTTATGGCATAGGAGACTTGGACATCTAAACTTTGACCACTTAATCAAACTCAAAAATCTTGAGGTAGTAAAATATCTTCTGAGAATATCAAAGCCCCAAGATTCAATGTGTAAACCCTGCCAAGTAGGAAAGCTAACCAGGACACAGTTTATGTCCAAGAGTGTTACTTCAACAGAGAAACCACTCCAACTAGTTCATATGGATTTATGTGGACCATCAAGACAAGAAGGCACAGGGAAAGAAAACTAATTCATGCTGATTATTGATGATTACTCCAGACTTACTTGGGTTGCCTTTCTCAAAGAAAAAACTGAAGCATTTGAGAAGTTTAAAATATTTAAGGCTTTAACTAAGACTCAAACAGGCAACAGGTTAAAGGCAGTAAGATCAGACCGAGGAGGAGAGTTTATGTCAAGTGATTTCAAGGAATTTTGTGATAAGCATGGGATCAAGAGAGAATACACAAACCCAAGAACTCCACAACAAAATGGAGTAGTTGAGAGGCAAAACAGAATAGTGCAGGAAATGGCCAAGTCAATGATGAATGAGAAGAACATTGGTCAAACCTACTGGATAGAAGCAATACACATAGCAGTCCACGTTATTAACAAATCCCACCTCAGACCACAAAGTGACAAGACATCTTATGAACTGTGGTATGGGAGACCTGCCTCAATCAAACACTTCAAAGTCTTTGGGAGTAAATGTTACATAACGAATAATGATGAGAACCTTGGAAAATATGATGAAAGGGCTCATGAAGGTATCTTCTTAGGATATGCTACAAACAGTAAAGGATACAGATGCTATAATAAGAGGCTACAGAAAATGGTTGACTATATTGATGTAAAAGTTGATGAAGGAATCCCAGCAAGAGAGGGGTACAATAATGAGTCTTCTACAGAGGACACAACTAAAGTTGAAGATGAACAGGTCCAAGAATCAGAAAATGAAGATTCTAAATAAAATGAAGATTTTGAATCAGATGAAGACACAGATACTCAGACAGACTCAAATTAGTAGGCAACTTCAAATTCCTCCTCCAGAATCACTCAAAAGAATCATCCTGCAAATCAGATAATTGATAAAAAACGAAAAGGTGTACAAACCAGGAGAAAGATAATAAAAAATACCGAGCAATCACATATAGCTTTCATATCCATGTTGGAACCCAAGAATTTTAATGAAGCTAGCAAAGATGACCATTGGGTTAAAGAAATGAATGATGAACTTTATCAGACTGAGAAAAACAATACGTGGGAGATGGTTCATAGACCTGAAGGTAAAAATATCATTGGTTCCAAATGGATCTTTAAGAATAAGTTGAATGAGCAGGGACAAGTTGTCAGGAACAAAGCAAGATTGGTTTGTAAAGGCTATGCTCAAATAGAAGGACTGGATTTTGATGAAACTTTTGCGCCCATAGCAATATTAGAAGCTATTAGAATATTTCTTGCCTTTGCTTGTCATAAAAGGTTTAAAGACTATCAAATGGATGTTAAGTCAGCTTTTCTAAATGGAGATTTAAATGAAGAAGTCTATATGGAACAACCAGAAGGTTTTGAACTGTCTGATAAAACTGACTTAGTATGAAAGCTTAAGAAATATTTCTATGGGTTAAAACAAGCCCCTCATTCCTGGTATCACAGACTGGATACGTATCTCAAAGACAAAGGGTTCAAGAGAGGAACAATAGACAACAATCTATATATCAAAACAGAGGGTAATGATTTGCTCATTGTGTTGGTCTATGTGGATGACATCATCTTCAGATGTAATAAGGATCAATTGGTACAATGGTTTTCTTCTGCCATGGAGTCTAAGTTTGAAATGTCTATGATAGGTGAACTGTCATTTTTTCTTGGTCTGCAAATTACACAGAGGTATGAAGGGATGTTCATTTCTCAAGAAAAATATCTAAGAGAAATATTGAAAAGGTTTCAAATGGAAGATTCTAAACCTGTGGGTACACCTATGGTTACTGGATGCAAATTAAGAAAGGATGATGACTCACCTGATGTTGATCAAAGTTCATATAGGTCAATGATAGGCAACCTGTTGTACATCACAACATATCGGCCAAACATAATGCATGCTATTGGAATGGTAGGAAGATATTAGTCTACACCTAAATAGAGTCATTTGCAAGTTGTCAAAAGGATATTCATGTATTTGAAAGAAACAATGACTTATGGTATGTGGTATCCCAGAAATCAAAATTTTCAGTTAACTGCCTATTCAAATGTAGATTGGGCAAACTGTGTTGATGAGAGAAAAATCACCAGTGGAGGAGCATTCTTCCTGGGTGACTCATTAGTAGCATGGCTTAGTAAAAATCAAGGTTCCATTCCTTTATCAACTACAGAGGCAAAGTACATTGATGTTGCTACCTGTTACACTCAGGTATTATGGATGATTTAGACACTTGCAGACTTGGACATAAAATACGCTGCATCGATCCCAATTCATTGTGATAACACTAGTGCCATCAATGTGTCTAAGAATCTTGTATTCCACTCTAAGACCAAGCATATTCCTATAAAATACCATTTTCTGAGAGAGCAAGTCACCAATCAGGTTGTTCAGGTCCATTACATTACAACCACAAAACAAATTGCAGACATCTTTACTAAACCCCTAGCCAAGACACCATTTGAATATCTCCGACAGAAGCTGGGTGTCATCCCGTCTCACACCTAAGAGAGTACATCCTGTTAGGGGGAGCTTTGTATTGATTGAATATCTGATACCTCCTAAAAATACTGCAACAGCTCAGGGGGATCATGTTTTCTTTGATATTGATTTCAAAGGGGGAGAAAAGGAGTGGTCTAGACTGGATACTATAGTTGGAGCTCCAAACATATAAGAGCAGTCATTCAGGGTTGCCATCAATGCCAAAGGGGGAGATTTTTGGCATGTTTTCAGGCAGGTGTGCTTGTCATTGATGGAAAGTTCAGAGTATGCAGCGATGGAAAAACAAGGACAATGTAAGCTCAGGAAGATAAGTGCAGAGGTGCACGCAGAGTGCAAGAGTGTGCTTGATCATTTGATGGTTTACAGGTAGGCAAGGAATATCAGGGATAAATTGATCCGACTCCATTTTAGAGTTTCGGATACTAGAAGGTGGAGGTGTCAAGAAATCTTACTATAGGAGTCCCAGAATCGCGAAATGTGAAACGTTGAAATCCTGAAAGAAGGAGGACCGTCCATCTTCGGGCAGGACACGTGGTCACAGATCATCATTTCGTTGACCAAGAATTCAAGGGAAGGAAGTGCTCTGTCCTTCCAAATTGTGAAATGCAAAATGGCGAAATGATCTGAGCCATTGGATCGAGAATTGACCAGGGACGGACGCGTGGCGAAAGATCAGAGCACCACAAAGACTCCATTTCGGAGTTTCACAAACCGGGAAATCAAAGATCAAAGGAACATTAACCTTTGAAGTAGCGAACCCCAAAATCCTGAAGGACGAAATATTAGAGCATGTCAAAGACTCCATTTCAGAGTTCCGGATATCGGGAGTTGGAAGAGTCAAGAGTCGAGACTCTTCATCAAAGGAGTCCCAAAGTTGCGTAAAGAGAAACGCCGAAATCCCGAAATATGCACACCAACAAAGAGCTTTACAAACTGGGAAATAACTCCATTTTGGAGTCCCAAATACCAAGAGTTGAAGTGTCGAAACACTTCACCACAGAAGTGTTGAAATGTTGAATCACCAAAATGTGAAACAACGAAATACCGGATCTTTGATCCGACTCGATTTCAGAACTTCAGATACCGGGAGTTGGAGGAGTTAAGTGCCGAGACTCTTCACCACAGGAGTCCTGAAATGGTGAAACGCGAATTGCCAAAATGTCGTTGATCCAACTTCATTTCGGAGTTTCAGATACCGAGACTTGGAGTTGTCAAGAAATCTTCGCATCAAGGATGCCGAAAAGCCAAATTGTGAAATTGCAAAAGTGCTTTATGGATAAGTGCTCCATTACCGATGGTGGTCACATTGTCAAAGAGTTGTAGAGAAAATATTGAAGCGGCAAGCTCCATTTCAGAGTTTTGGGGACCGCGACTTGGAGAGTCGAGATTCCTCGCAACAAGAATCACCGAAATGCAGAAACAGCTTTTGGTGTAGGCTGTGGTCACAGCCATTGGTCACATTGATGGAAGATGGAGAAAGGATTTAGTTCAACCAAGCTCCATTTTGGGGATCGCGACTTGAAGTGTCGAGACACTTGATCACATGAATGTCGAATTACCAAATGCTGAAATGTCGAAATGGTGAAATATCTATGTAGTTGGTGGTCACGTAAGTGGAAGGAGCTAGCATATCTAGGCTCCATTTCATGGTTCGCTCTGTAACTGCTAGAAACCACTGATGGTTTTTTCCAGAGGACTCAAAGAGACTTGAGTGTGATTGCCAAATGATTTGAAGAGTTTCAAGGAATCTGCCAGTGGGATGAAGACTAGTCATAGAGGCGACTGACAGATGGAAGAGTGTTGAAGCATGTAACTGCAATAGAGAGGTTGAGCTCGTCTATAACAGATAAGATGAAGAGTCTTGACTACTGGAGAGGCGAAGGAATCTTGAAATAACACCCAGTGATGATGGACGCATGAGCTAACTACCAGAGAAGCTGAAGAGTTGGCATGATGATGAGGTAGAGCACTCGAGATGGGGAGAGCATGCATGATATTGGTGTATGTTGCATGCACGAGGAGCACAGAGACCATAATAATGAAGAACAAAGAAGAGGTGGGGGTTGTTGCGGTTGAGTGTGATTGAGGTGTGAAGAAGGAGGTAGAGCGCAGTAGCAAACATGCACAGAAGGGGAATGGTGCATTGAAGGGACATGGTGCAAAGAGAATAAAAGGAAAAAGAACATAAAGCGTAGGGAGTGTGCAGAAGACATTGATCCAGACAAAGTACCACAGTGTAGTAGAACAGTGATGAGACCGATAAGTTATTGAAGAACTTTATATCGCTATAATAATTCTTAATAGCAAAGATTCATATTTCAGGGTGGTAGGGAGGACTGTTGTCCTCAGAGGTTCAAGTGGGTGCTTGAACACAGGGAGTTGTAGCTTCCATCTGGTTGCAGCCAGAGAAACAAGGGTGGTAGGCTGGTGCAAGGGAGAACTATGGTTCTCTGTTATACAAGTTGGTGCCTGTGTGACTGGAAGTTGGTGCTTCCATCCAGTTGGTGCTAGAACACTTAGGGAGTTGGTGCTTCCTTCTAGTGGGTGCTAGAGAAACTAGGGAGTTGGTGCTTCCTTCTAGTGGGTGCTAGAGAAACCAGAGATTTGGTGCTTCCTTCTAGTAGGTGCTAGAGAAAACAGAGAGTTGGTGCTCTCAGCAAGTTGCTGCTTGAAAAACAGAGGTTGTATCCTCATTATGAGTTGGTTATCATATGTATGATAATGTAAAGAATGTAAAGATTACTTATCATATAAAGAAAAAGAGGTTTTTACCCTGTATGGGTTTCCTCGGGAAATATATGTCTCTGTGTATCTCATATGTGTGACTGGTGTTGAATGTTCTATTGCTTACTTCCCTGCATTATTGTGACTGTCATTAAATGTTGTGTGAAGAGTTTAAAATAAGCATAATTGTTTAAGCACAGGTACAACTGATTCACCCCCCCCCCNCCAACAGTTGGTGCATGGTTGATGCACTTGTTTATGGTACATGTTGATTACAGGTTGTTTGGACAGGTTATTTGTATAGGTTTAGTGCATGGTTGCTTCATTTGTTTATGGTACAGATTGAGGTACATGTTGATGTATGGTACATGTTGGCACAGGTTATTGGTAAATGTTGTTACAAGTTGATTACAGGTTGATTGGTACAGGTTTACAATAGTATATCTCACAGTGATAGTGTGACAATGGTTCCATCATTCTACTTCTACATTAGGATGGTGGGACAGGGAAAGGAAAGGTGGTTGTATCCACCTTCCGGTTGTAGCTGGAGAACATAGGGGGTTGTAGCCTCCTTCTGGATATAGCCAGATAATTGGGGAGTTGGAGCTTCTCTCAGGTTGTAGACTAAGAAACTAGGGGGTTGTAGCTTCCTTCGGGTTGTATCCAGAGAATTGGGGAGTTGGATCTTCCTTCAAGTTGTAACCTGAGAAAATAGGGGGATGGAGCCTCCTTCCAGTTGCATCTGGAAAAAAAAGGAAGTTGGTGCTTCCAATGAATCTAATTCTTAAAGACATGTAAGAAAAAGAATTTTGTGGTTTTCTCCCGCTTTGGGTTTCCATGTAAAAACACTGGTGTACTATGTATGTGTATGATTGCTCATTTTTTCATTGTTTATTTACTCTGAAACTATTGGATGATAATGCTACATTGATATAACACTTGCATTTTTTGGTTAAAAAGGATTATTGTTCTATTACTGATTCACCCCCCTCTCAGTAATCCAACAAAGTGATGTTGTCCTTAATGCTCTATTCATGTCCTTGGATGTAGATCACACTGTAAGGATGTTGAGTACATCCTCATCTCAGCATGAGCACCTAGCACCATATATCATATATCACATACCATCAAGGCATGTGTCTCGTCTAACCATGTCAAATTTTGACCTAAACCCTAACTCCTAAGCCATTGACCCTTAAAGCCTAGTTAAGCCATAATCCCTAAAACCTTAAGCCCTCAACCTTATTTAATCACTAATCCCTTACCACAAAATCCCTCAATCCCCTAACCCCTAATCCATTGACCCTTAAATCCTAGTTAATCCCTAATTCATAAACCCTTAAGCCCTCAACCTTAGTTAATCACTAATCCCTTACCACAAAATCCCTAAATCCCTTAACCCCCAATCCATCGACCCTTAAACACTTAAACACTAATCCCTAATCCCCTTAATCCATAAACCCCTATGCCCTAAGCACTTAAACATTAATCCCATAGCCCATAATCCCTAAGCCATTAATCATTAAACAACCTAACCCATAAGCGCAAAATCCCTTATCTCTTAACTCTTAATCCCTTAAACCCTAATCCCTAATTCTCTTAACCCTTAATCCATGTACCCCAAATCCCTAAATCCGATAATCCTCAAAGCCCCTATCCACTTAACCCTCAACACCTCAACTAATTAACTATTTAGGAACATCTGACACTAAACCCCATTCACTTCTCATCATGTGACATTGGTGATGTGTTGGAATACGTTAATCCATGACATTTGAAGAGAGTTTCGACAAGCATTCCATAGATGTGAATGATAAACAATGACAATGATACTACATGATGAACGTTGATGAAAACGTGGATGATCTCAAATATTATGTGGGGACATCATGTATCCTTGAGTCTTGAAACCCTCACATAACGTTAAGGAATGTGTCTATTCCAACCATGTCAAATTTCAATGCATGTAGTAACAGTTTGAAGAAATTTCAACGTTGGCCCCAGTCATTGCTCACTATGCGACATCAGTGGATGACATTGTTGATTGGCGTGTTGGAAGAGGTTCCATGAAATTTCAAGAGAGTTCTAACAAATCCCTAACTCCCCTAACCCATGATCCATTGACCCTTAAATCCTAGTTACTCCCTAATCCCTAATCAACCCTTAAGTCGTCAACCTTAGTTAATCAATAATCCCTTAACAAAAAATCCCTAAATCCCCTCGCCCCTAAGCCATCGACCCTTAAAAACTTCTCACTAATCCCTAAGCCTTAATCCATAAAATCATATGCACTGAGCACTTAAACATTAATGCCCTAGCCCATAATCCCTAATCCATTAACCATTAAACTACCTAACCCATAAGCGCCAAACCCCTTAGCTCTTTACCCTTAATCCCTTAAACCCTAACCCCTAATCCATTAACCCTTAATCCTTGTACCCCAAATCCCTAAATCCTCAAAGCCCCTATCCACTCAACCCCAACACCTCAACTAATTAACTATTTAGGCTAATTTGAATACATATGACGCTACTTCTGGTGCAATTTATAGAGCTAACTAGGGTGCTAAACGGGGCGCAATTGCTAGTGCTAAATGGGGAGCTATTTCTGGCACTAAAAGGGGTGCAATTTCCGATGCTAAATGGGGAGCAATTTCCAGCGCTATTAGTGCCTAAATTTTGTGTTCGGTGCAAAAAATGCCATAATTAGCTCCATCCCAATAAATAGCGCCAACTTGTTCAAAAAATTGAAGAAAAATACACTAAAACCATCTTTGGAAGAAAAAAAGGGAGCAAATCAAAGGGATTTGTTGTAGTGTTTGAGTACCCCAAGAAGATGCATTTCCAACTCCTTGCATCAAGATTTCTTCTTTGCTCCTTAGGAATCAAGCCATAGCACGTGGAACCAAAGACCTTGAAATGTCGCACCGAAGGAATGCGGCCATACCACATTTCATAAGGAGTCATTTTTTGAAGAGCATGAGATGGAAACTTGTTTTTCACATAAACTATACATAGAATTGCATCATCCCAAAACATAAATTTTACATTCTTGAAAAACATCATGGAACAAACCATATTTAGGAGTGTCATGTTCATTCGTTCAACTACACCATTATGTTGGGGATTGTATGGAACCATTGTTTGATGTTTGATCCCATGCTAGTGAATGTATCTTTCAAATTCATTAGATGTATATTATTTTCCATTATCAATGCGAAGAGAGCCAATACGAGACTAAGCTTCATTTTGAATCCATACATGAAATTTTTAAAAATTGCAAAAGATTTTGATTTTTCTTTCAACAAGTACACCCAACACATCTTGGTGTAATCATTAATAAAAGTCATCATATATCTATTTCCATTTGCAGAAGGAACATCCATAGGGAAACACAAATCAAAATGAATTAGTTCAATTTTTCTACATGCTATGGAAGTAGAATCATGAAATGGTTGTATGTTATGCTTTCCAAGGATACAAGCATCACATTTCTTCAACTTCCTATGAATAGTAGGAAAACAAGAAACACCATTCATTTGCAACAAACAATGACTATCATAATTAATATGGCCAAATCTAGCATGCCACAAAAGACTAGATGGAATTATACCTTCACCGTAATGAGAGAGATATGCAACTTCTTGTGTATGGGAAGATGTCACTTTCAGCTTCAATAGTCTTCCATCTTCCATTCCGAACATGACAACCATGTTGTCAAAATCCTTCCTTATTTCAACTTTTCCACTAAACATATGAACAATGTGGCCTTGCTGTTAGATGTGCACAAGGGACAACAATTTCCTTTGTAGCTCAGGAAGATAGAGTACATTATGTAGAAGAAAATATGGGAGTTTAGGCAACTTCAGCTTGATGGTGCCCATTCTCGAAGTTTTGAGACTTGATTTATCTGCAAAATACACTATGCCAACTAAATTTTCATCAAAGTCTTCAATGAAGTTCCTTCAGAATTTCATGTGGGAGGTTACACCTAGTCAAGAATCCATGAATCTCTCCAAGAAGCAAATGAAGTGTTAAACAAATCTCCAGCTACTCCTATATTGCAATGGGAAACAACGTAATGATCAAATTCTCTCCTATATTGCAATGGGAAACAACGTAATGATCAAATTCTTTACCTTCAGCTAGTTCTGAAGTTTTACCTATGTCTTCTTTCTGATTATGGTTATATTCTTTGATCTTCTCCCATGGAACTCTACAGTCAGTTGCTTCATGTGACCTATTCCTTCTAGAATGGGTACAATAAAGATCAAATCTCTAATGGAGATTATTCCAACCCCCCTACATCTGAGATTCTTCTTTTCACGTCCTTTCATTTCTTACCAGTGTAGTTGAGATTTTTCTTGAGTTCATTGCCACTTCTAAAGCCCTTCGACTAACCTTTATGGTGTGACAAAACTTTTACTTGGTGTATTACTAGCTCTTCACTTTGGAAAAATTTTTTAATCTCACCCTCAACAAATTATGTGCATGGAATCTTGTCAAGTGTTGTCATGCTGGATGCAGACAATTTATTTCTCTAGATCTCCAGATAACTTATGAGCTTTTTCAATGTGTGTAGTTTTTTGTTGTCTTCATTAATCCCTTCATCTTCCACACAGTACTCTTCATTTTAAAACCATCACAAGTGGTATCTAATGATATGCAGGTGGATGCATGTGCTACACACAATGAAAACAATTATTTTTTTGTGTTTCTGCTGTGAATCGACCAAACGCAGTAAAGGTGATGAGGTTTTGTTGTTTTTCTAGTGAACAATGAGAGCACAGACAAAGGAAGGTGCAAGGCCAAACCCACTTATCCTTCATGGCTCTCGCCCATAAAGCTAGAAACATAATGTTGATTAGGGTTCGAATCAGCAACAGATAGTAAGAAGGCGATAACCATGCGAGTGAGGAAGGAAAAAACCACACATGCACAAAAATGATTCTCTTGAGGTCCCTCTGAAGCAAATAATTTTTTTTTTTTTACAGGTCAAACCTTCTTCTCCAAGAGATTACCAGAGACATTCAAGGGTGTGAGCTATTTTACTACAATCATTGGGTGATGGGGGCATGAGCTCTGTCAATGATGATTGCAAGTAGAGATGTTGTATTTCATAAATATACAGAAGAGGTTCAAAAAGAGGGTGATCATGATGTATGGAAACTCCCTAAAGGCAGCATTGAAAATGAAAAAGAAAAATAAGTTGAAGATCAACAAGTTGATGTTGAATATCAAAGTAGCATTGAAGCTACGAGAATTCAAAGTACACCAAGAAAGAGTGGATAAACACCAAGAAAGACTAGAGAAACTCCACGAAGTAATGAAACACTATGAAAATCAACAAGACAAGTTCAAACACCTAACAGGTACAAAGATTATGCTTTGATGACTCAAGTTAGGACTATAGAAGAACCTTTAAATTTTGAGAAAACAAAGGATCGCAGGGAGTGAATGAATGCTATGAAAGAAGAATATGATTCCACAATGAAAAATGATACTTGGGAACTAGCAGAATTGCTTGAAAATAAAGTTCTTATAGGTTCAAAATGGTTCTTCAAAACTAAGTTTAATGTTGATGCTAGTATAGACAAATTTAAAGCTAGAATGGTTGCAAAAATCTATTCACATAAACAAGGAATAGATTATGAAGACACATTTGCACCTATAGAGAAAATGAATACCATTAAATTAATGATTGCATTAGCTACTAAGTACAATTGGAAATTGCATTAGTTGGATGTTAAGCCAACATTTTTGAATGGTGAATTAAAAGAAGTGTATCTTGTTCAACCATAAGGTTTTGTAAAGGAGGGATAAGAACATATTGTATGCATGTTGAAGAAAGCACTATATGGTCTCAAACAAGCTCCCAGGTCATGGTAGGTGAAAATTGATACTTTCTTCTTTCAACAAGGTTTCATCAAAGGTAAGAGTGATCCTATTTACATCAAGAAAGATGAAAAAGGAAATGTTGCTTTGATTTCCTTGTATGTTGATGATTTAATCATAACAGGAAGTGCTACAAAATTGATTGATGAGAATAAAAAAAAGTTATCACATGAATTTGAAATGAAGGAGCTTGGTCAGATGAGGTATGGAGGGATGATAATAAGAATTTCATCACTCAATGTAAATATACAAAGGAAATAATCTAGAGGTTCAATATGAGTGAATGTAATCCGATGTCTACTCCATTAGAATAAAATGTTAAGCTCTGCAATGATGATGATACAAAGGATGCAAATGGTACTTTGTATCTAAAGTGGGTGGGAAGTATAATCTATTTGACTACAACAAGACCCGATATTGCATATTCAGTCAACATACTTAGTCAATTCATTGCTAAACCACATGACAACCATTGGAAAGTAGATAAGAGAGACATTTGATACTTAAAAGGGACTGTAGATTTCGGTATTGAATATACTAATCATTTGAATTTTGAATTGATAAGTTATTTAGA
>ML792800.1:226592-244016 GCA_009831015.1 Picea engelmannii | reverse complement strand
AAATATTTACAGAACACTCAATGATGATCACAATAATGCAGGGAAGTAAGAAATGGAATATTCAACATCAATCACACACATGAAATATACAGAGACAGATATTTACTGAGGAAATCCATAAAGGGAGAAAACCTCTTCTTCTTGATATGATAAGTAGTCTTTATTTTCTGTACATTATCATTATTATGAGCACCAACTCCTTTTTAGGCTACCACCTTTGTTTTACAAGAAGCAACTTGTTGAGAGCACCAGCTCTCTGGTTTCTCTAGAACCCACTAGAAGGAAGCACCAACTCCCTGAGTGTTCCAACACCAACTAGATGGAAGCACCAACTTCTAGTCACACAGGCACCAACATGTATAACAGAGAACAATATTTCTCCCTTGCACCACCCTACCACTCTAGTTTTTCTGGCTACAACTAGATGGAAGCTACAACTCCCTATGTTCAAGCACCCACTTGAAACTCTGAGGAAAACAGTGCTCCCTAGCACCTCCCTACCACCCTTATTATAAATCTTTGATGCTGAAATTTATTATAGTGATACAATATTTATCAATGGATTACCAGTCTCATCATTGTTCTACTACATTGCTCTGCTCTGCCTGCATCAGTGTCTTCCTGCTTGCATCTTCTTGAGCTTTTTGTTCTTCTACTCTTTCTCTACATGTGCACCTTCACTTTCTCTTCCTCTCTCAAATATGCATTTCATCTCCTGTGCACAAACGCTTGGCTCACTTCTATGCACATTAATCATAAATGAAAATCACCTCCTATTTTATGTTTTGTGTCTTTTTGTCACACCAAGTCCTCTACCAGATCATCATCACAACTCTTCGTCTTCTCTAGTGATTATACTGAGTCTGTTTTGCATTAGTGGTCGTTATGTTGATATTGTTTGTCATTAGTGGTTGTTCTCCCAATATTCTTTGGCTTCTTTGGCAGTTACAGTATTCGACAATCTTCCATATGTCAATTGTCTCTATGATGAGTCTCCATTCCACTGGTAGTTACCTTGAGACTCTTCATCTCCTATGGTGATCACCCTACATATCCTCGAATTCTTTGGCAGATACAATCACTTTGTTCTGGTAGTTATTGAGAGAACCTACGCACGCTCATCCCTTTGGTGCCTTTTCCCTTCCTGATAAAACTTCACAGTGGGTGCTAGATTTTCTGGCTAAGCCCCTTCCTTTAATGTGACCACGAGTTGTGATTAGACGCCTATCCAAAAGGTTCTTCATGAGTTCATGCATCAGATATAAATTTGTGAGTTTCCTCGATTCTCCCAACTCGCCTAACTCCGAGGTGGTGCCTAGCAACGCTAGCTCCTTCCTCTATTTTCTCTCCTCGTGACCATTGGCTGTGACCACATGCCTAAATTTCGAGTTCTTCACAATCTCGATCTAGCGAGTGCTAGCTCCTTCTTTCGATATGACCTTGGGAGATGATCTCACGTGACCACGCAATTGTGGGCACATCCAAAGGTGGTTTAAAATAAATTGTGTTTCACCCCACAATTTACCTCGAGCCTCCACATGTCCTTTCTCCAAAACCATGGTTTCGATTGCGGCCCACCCTCAAATTATTAACATTCATGCACCTTCAATACACGCAATGCGATGGGACCATCGATCTCACTATATTGACGGTGCTCCTGAATCTGACGGTTCAGATCTTTCCTTCAAGCCAACTATTGAGATCGAATGGCGAACTTCAATCTTCATCATGCTAGATAAATGGTCCATGACCCACAGTGATTCGATGGTCTAGATCACTTCTCCACACTTCGAGACTTCGTGACTCGTGATGTCAAAACTTAGAGTAGTTCCTTTCTTCGGGGTGTGAACTCCCAAACTCCACTATGTCAGATCAATGGTCCACAACCTTCAGTGATTTGATGACCCAGATCTCAAAGGAACTTCACATTTCGCGATGTCGAAGGTTAGCCATATCAATGGTCCATGACCTTTTTCCAGCCAACGGTTGTGATCTCCTTTATGAACTCAGACTTCGCGACTTCTTGTTTCAGCTCTTGTTCGATCGATGGTCCACGACAGTCTGTGATCCAACGGTCTAGATTTCATAAAGACTTCACGTTTCGCGTTGTTGGAGGTTAGCTCACTTCCCTTCTTCTAATTCCCTATATCCAAAATACTCTGTATCATATCAACGGTCCACAACTCCCCACGATTAAAGGCTCAGATCAACTCATGAACTCGAACATCACGAGTTCCTACAACTCTCACCTTTGACTTTTCCAGTTTGCAAGTCAGCAAAATGTTGATCTCTCGCCATGTTTCCTTCCTAGAACCAACGGCTAGGATCGAATCCACTCTACTCCTTGAAAATATTCTGAAGTTCAATTCTTCGAACTCCCACATCTGCTGCCACCTATCATCCCTAACAATGGGCGGTTCCAATGACTTCGAAACTTTTCTTGTGCACTTTCCTTGGGATCCAAGGATTTTTGGTCCATGCACTCAGATCTAACAGCTGAGATATGTTCTCCTCTTCTTTGTGCACGCATTCCTCCTATCTGGACTCTGATCCAACGGTCCAAATTATTTAGAGTGCTCAATTTGATGGCCACTATCGCTCCTCCTCCTGAGCTGACGCTTCCTCCTAACTTGGAATAATTTCTAAGTGTCAAAGGCCTCGACCTTTGATCCTTTTGCGAGTCCTGATGAGTTTGGGTCTTGTCTGCATTTCTAAGAATGTTGTCTCTCCCGAGATTTGGCAATGAAGTTAACCTCGGCCCTAGCACACACTTATGCTCTGTGTGCACCTCTATGTTATTCCTCCAGAGATTGTAGACAACAATTCCCGATGCTATCATCGTTTCTTTCCTGTTTTCCATTATTGTTGCCAATATTCCATCCTCATTGTTATTCTTTCCATCAATGACAACCACACTTTGCCTGTAAACATGTCAACAATCTCCCCCTTCAGCATTGATGGCAACCCTGAAATACTGCATTGTTCTACTTAGATCTCCAATTGTAGCATCCAGACCACACCTTTTCTCCCCCTTTGAAATTTGTTGATCCTGAGTTTATACTTTAAGGCTATAAAGTATACCGTCAAGGCATCCAAAAGAATAATAAGAATTAAGGGGTAAGAATCAAATGTAAAGGGTAAATCAGAGTTGGTTTCTCAACTATCTCTGTCTAGCTTCCCATTATTCTTGGATGCTGATGTCTCTCTTGATAACTGCCCACGAGCATTCTAATTCGACCTGGGTAGTTGTTGTTTGCAAGATTGTGTTAAATAAGTTCATAGCAATGCTATTTTGATCTTGAAGGCCAAGTTCTACGTTAGGCTGTCTATTATTTGGGACAGTCATGAGGAATAAAATTTTATTAAAATAATTTTAAAGTTTATTACTTTGGCTTTGTGGGATAAAATAGAAAAGGAATTTCGGAATTCAAAATAATAACATAATAACAGTAAAGGTTGTTTCCTGTACTTGAAGTAATTTGAGAAAATTGAAATAATAACAAAGTAACGTTGTTGAAAAATATGAGGCTTTATGTTACACATCAAAATCGCTCAACTAGATAAGTGTCGCATATTGCCTCTCACTTGTCGCAAGTGTCGCAAGTTGGATATAGAGTGTCATGAATGTTGTCGGATCATGTTATCACAATGAAGACACTAAAGAAGCACTTGAAACATCTTATATACCTGGTTTGAAGGAAGAAACTGGTTCACTGGAGTCAAACATCTCTTAACACCTAAGAGGGCTTCTTAATCAAGAGTTTGGAAGGGGAACGCTCTCCTAAAACTACCTGAAAAGCGCTAGCGCCCCTCTACCATGCTTCAAAAGCGTTGTAGCGCTTCTCCACCCCTTTGCAGGAGCGCTACTCAGATTTGAAGCGCTGGCGCTTCCCTTGGCCTTCTCTGCAGCGTTCTAGCGCCCTGATGCCCCTTCTGAGGGAGCGCTCTCCATTCTGGGTAAATTGTTAGCCTGGTGAGAAGAATAAGGGAAGAATCATTCGAGTTTGGTAGGCGGTTGAACTCGAATTCTTGGTTCTATCAAAAGATCTCTGATCCAAGGAGGAGGTTCCTAACTGGTTCTAAACATAACTCAAGTGGTTAGGCCCTTCCTAGCCTATATAAGCAAGCTCTATGGATATGAAGAGGGGGGAAGAACTGAATATGTGAAACTTATGATCTTGGAGGAAACTTGCAGTCAGCCAAAGGAGAGCAATCATTGGAGCTACTGTCATCCAGGTTGTGGATCGTTTAGGCAAGGGTTAGACGAAGAGGACTTGACGAAGCTGTCGCATTCGCATCTACGATTGTAAGTACTGTTGTCGTTATTCTCATTAATATGACACGCTTGGCCTGTTTCTTTCTAGTTTGTGTCTGATGTTACATGAACTTATCATTCAGTGATAGATCTTTTTTCAAGCTAATGTCAATAGAGTAGGAAGTGGTTGTATCTTGTTTTGTCCACAGACCTCAACGAGGAGCAAAGGATTGGAGCGCAACTCGGAGCGTGCAGGGACAAACGTCGGTTGATAAGTACTTATGTTACTCTCCCTTCTCATGCATTAGGCTTAGATAGATTCGAAAGAAATTCAGTGTCCATGATAAGCACTTTTCTGTCTAGGGTTAAGGTCAAGCCTTAGAGGTCGATCTACTTGTCCGCAGGCAGATTTTCCTACAACACTTTAATCACAAAAGAATCTCATATCATAACAGAAGAAGAAGAGAAAAACAAGATTTCTAATGAAGTGTACCATATAACTATCCAAATGACCTATAGGTCTTGAAACTGCTGATAGCAATCACAGAGGAAAATCTGTAAATAATTAGATAATCGAATAAATTCAAGCTACAGTAGAATTTTGAATTAAACTATAGTTGATCATTCATTAGAAAGACGTGGATTGAAAGATGTTAAAAAATATTGGAAACAAAGTGAAGGAACACATAGCTTCAAGGTGAAAAATTTTGGAATCTCTTTTGCATTATCTATATAATGGTAAATTGGAAAACTTCTAATACATTCAGCTCCCAAAAAACAAAATCCTCTTCTCATCTTATCAAGCTGTATTTATACATGATCACCAAACCTTTTCCCGTTGGTGATTAACTAACTTCCTAAGACTAACGGTTACATGAATGAGCAATGTTGAACCGTTTACATTTCTATTTTAATTGCTTTATTATTCCAATGATGGAAATATTCAAAACAGTATTTCATGACTGCGTTGATGAACCTCCTCCTTCTATTTTAAAACAGCGAATACAGTTTCCCATAAACTGCACTAAAAATCTGGGAGCTTCTGGAATATCCTTTGCTTCAAATAAGAAAAACTTTCTTTGTAGTTCTGGCAGACGGTCTTCAATTATCTTTCTCGTGAACTTAATGGTTTGTAAATTTAAGTTTGGCATTACTATCCATTTGTCAATTTGAGTGACATTGATTACCTTTATTTGTGGAATCTCTACCCGAATTTCTTCCAGATCCTCTTTGAATCTTAACTGATGCTTGATAATGTTAATTTCTCCTAACAACCCTGGACAGTCATTTTTTCCAATGTTCAATGAAGTTTTCTCTAAAAGGTTAAAAATTCCTTGACAGTCATCATTAACTTCTTTGGTTATTTTCTTGTTTCCTGTGAGGTTTGCCTCCCATACTTTGATTATTATATCACCTTTAATCTTCTCTGAAACAGATAGCTTCTGAGTCTCTCCGACCTCCTCTTTTGTTGAAAAAGCCACTGCTTTTTGAAAAGTTGTCCTAGCTGCTTTTACTTCTCTTTCTTTTAGGAGAATACTCTCCAAGGATTTACTTGTTTCCTGAAAGTAATTATGAATAAATTTCAGATTAAAAAACACTCCCTGTTGCTCTTTTTCTATCTTTGTATGTATTTCCAACACCTAGGCTTGGAAGATTTCAAGCTCTACCACTTGATTTTGAATGGAATTAATCTTATTTTGTAACTGTTTATTTATTTCTTCTTGCTGAAGGACTTGAGCTTGATTGACCTGTATTTTCACGTTTTCTTCCTCTAATCTTGCTTTCATTTTTTCAACCTCTTGAATGTCATTTAATCTAGCTCGTTTTAGACCCTTTTTTATCTCCCAACTGATATTTCTTGCAGTCTCCTTTAATTGACCCTGTAGTTGAGATATCATATGATCTTTCTTCTCTAACATAGTTGTCAAACTACCCACAGAATATAAATTTGTCGATGCTAAGGCTCCCATTGTGCCTGCTATTTCTGTAGCGAATTATCCCTCTTTAAGTTTTTGTCCATTTGTAATGATCTTGTGCTTTTTAATAATCATATCTCCTCTTGGATGTATCTCTTGTTTTAGGATAGCCTTTCTCTTTTTACTAAAAAAATAATCGGAGGAAGGAATCTCATCTCTAGAAATAAGCTCAATATCACTAATGTATAGAGATCCCTCTTGGGGGTTTCCATAAGTGAACTGCAATGGATTCAAAGAAGTAATGGGACTTCCAAGTTCTATTGATGTTGTTCCTCCTAATTTTTTGGGACACTTCTCAGGGATTTTTTAGGGTGTTTCCAACTCCTTTCTTTTCCCTACCTCTGATTTTTCTATCTGAGGAACTTTTTTTTCTTGTGAAGGCATTTCAGTCTCCTTCATTTTTCCCTTTCTATTTTCTTTATCCTATACATCTGTCTCAAAGCCTGGGGGAGGCCCTTCTTGCACAGGGAAGATTGGCTAGGATTTCTTTTGAGATGCCTTTAGCTCTATTCCAATACCACCTTTCACTATTTGATGTGCTACCTCCCTCAATACCAGTGTGTCCGGGAGGAATTTCGTAAGTGCGTGAGGGGGAATTGAGCACCCATAAACCCTAATGTAAGAGAAGTTTTCATCAACAAACCAGTCGGCTATTTCTTTGATATTTTTTGAGACTGGCTCAGAAATGCAAGGGGGTTCATAGCCATAAAACATTTTAATCATTGGAATTACTATGAAATGACAAATTTCATAAAACACATTCTTAGCATTTTCTTCCCATAGCACAGAGTGATACTCGTGAATGGGTTTGGGGCAGGTTATGTTCCAACTCCAATTCATCAGGGGAAAAGGAGTCACAAAGCATATTGTGTCCATAATGTACGCTAACATGTAAAAGTCCACTAGCTTACCTTTAGATTTTGCAACTCTGTAATTTGAAACTTCTTGAGCTAGGTTATCAGACAAAATCTTACTCCAGTTAAAAGTGTATCCTTTTGAAGCTTCTTCTAAAAAGGGCACCCATTCTACAGGAAAATGGCAGGGATTCTTTTTCCCGAAAAGTCTACACAGTATAATGGCTACATAGACCATGTACTCGTTCAAAGATGTTGTGGCATAAACCCCATGGGTATCGGCCCTAAATTTTGATGGACATCTCCACCATTCTCTGATTTAATCGGGATAAGTTTGGTCTGCCTCGGTACACTCCTTCCTTTAAAATTCAGCTAAAAACTCAGCATTATAAATGTACTTAGGATTTGGTGAGAGTTTATACATTACTTGTATATGTTCTGGCCTGAATGAGCTGACAACGACCCCTTGATTATTTAAAATACTTCTTGTCAGGATATCAACCTTTTCCAAGGCCCAATTGATCATGTCGTTGTATGCCATAAGCTGAGGGCGCGCTGCAATCTTATGAATCTCTAATTCTGCTATATCCCGAAAGTGATTCTCGAAATCTGTAGGAGAATTCCTGATTTCATCATCTAGAAATTCATATATTTGTCTCCAGGATTTAATTGAGTCGATGGCGTGTGGAGTAGTGTCAGATATGATATCTCCTTCTAGGTTACATATCTCCTCTGTATCTTCACTCTTCTTCAGTGCTTTCTTCGGTGCCATAACTTTATGTTAGATGGAAAACATATCACAGAAAAGGAGTGTATAAGCTCGATTGAATGCGTCTTACGCTTGATAGTATGAAATAGAATATGTTGTGAAACCTAGACCTCTAAACTCTCTTTTAATTCATTTAACGATGAAGGTACTAACACAGCTGACAAGAATTCAATACATTTAATGCAGTAGATATTTACTAAGATACGCATTAGTGTCACATATCATTAGTTAACCTTTATTAAAGTGACCGCATTTTGGCGATTTTGAATTCAAAATTTCGGAAAAAATCATTCAATCGGAAACCGAAACGTGAACAAACCTAAAAAGTTTGAATGTCATTAATCATGCTTCCAAAACAGAATTAATTTAGACTAAACACAGATTAAGAGTTGATATTTCGCATTTCGGGATTTCAAGGATCATATTGACAAGAGGTATGTTATCGTTGAATCTCGATTTCCAAAATTGTGAAATCATGACAAGTTTAAATTAGGATTTAAATTCGTTTTAGTAAATTAATTTATTAGTATTAAACCCACTTCGTGTTTCAGGATTTCGAGGATCGTGTTGACAAGAGGAATGTCATCGATGAACCCTGAATCCCGAAATCACGATATGATTAACTTAAGCTTTAAAATTCCATATTAATGAATTAATTAATCAAGATTAAGGACTAATTCCCAAAACAAGATTAATTTAGTTAAACACAGATTATGAGTCGGGACTTCACATTTTGGGATTTCGGGGATCATATTGACAAGAGGTATGTTATCGTTGAAACCCGTATCCATAAAAAGCGATACGATTAACTTACTCTTTAATAATTATTTACTTCAACTTTTCGGGAAATCGGGGATCAGGATTCCGCGATTTGAAATGCATTAAAACATATGTTCTTAGTAAACCCTAAATCCCGAAAACCCCCTTTTCTTTTTTTTAATTTAGTCTTAACTCCCTTAGGTTTTAAGCTTGTCATGATTAAAAAACAACTTTATAGAAAGTGTGTTGGTACTTTTATAACATTTTCAATTTTTTTTGCCTTCTATTATAATTAGAATTTTTTTTTATCGGGATTTCAATATTGGCCTTTTGGAAATGAAAGTGAGGGTTATGCTTTATGGAATGTCGAAACCCGAAAAAGGAGGGTTTTTGTCTTGGAAGTGAAAAAAATTAAAATATGTTTCAACAACATCAATGTCAAAGAAAACATGCTCCCCTTGAGCTATTGCATTACTTTTTGAGGTATCATATATTCAACCAACACAAACTCCCCCTGATCAGATATACTATTTAGCTTGATAACGGGGTCATGCCCAACTTCTGGCGTAGATACTCAAACTAAGCTTTTGCAAGCGGTTTAATGAAGATATTAGAAATTTGATCTTTGGATGGAATATAATGCAAAGAAACAACAATGTTGGTCACATGTTCCCTCAAGAAGTGATACTTGATGGGTATATGCTTGGTCTTGGAGTGAAATATGGGATTCTTTGACACACTAATTGCACTAGTATTATCACAATGAATTGGGATTGGTCCAATATATTTTACCTCCAAGTCTGCAAGTGTCTGAATCATCCACAATACTTGTGTATAGCAAGTGGCAGCTACAATGTATTCAGCTTCTGTATTTGATAAGGAAATGGAACCTTGATTCTTTCTCAACCATGCTACAAGGGAATCTCCTAAGAAGAATGCACCTCCACTCATGATTTTTCTTTCATCCACGTAGTTAGCCCAATTAGCATATGAATAGACTGATAGTTGAAAATTCTAATTCCTAGGATACCATAGGCCATAGTTCATTGTTCCTTTCAAGTATCTGAATATTCTTTTGATAGCTAACAAATGACTTTGTTTAGGTGCAGCCCGATACCTTCTTACCATTCCAACATCATGCATTATATCTGGACGGGATGTTGTGATGTACAATAGGTTTCCTATCATAGACCTATATGAACTCTAATCAACATATGGTGAGTCATCATCCTTGCTTAACTTGCATCCAATGACCATAGGTGTGCTCATAGGTGTAGAATCTTCCATTTGAAACCTTTTCAACATTTCTCTTAGATATTTCTCCCGAGAAAGAAATATTCCTTCAAACCTCTGAGTAATCTACAGACCAAGAAAAAATGACAGTTCCCCTATCATATACATTTCAAATTCAGACTGCATGGAAGAAGCAAACCATTGTACCAATGAAGCATTATTGCTTTCGAAGATGATGTCATCTACATAGACCAACACAATGAGAAAATCATTGCCCTATGTTTGATATATATATATATATATATATATATATATATATATATATTGTTGTCAATTGTTCTTCTCTTGAACCCTTTGTCTTGAAGATACTTATCCAGTTTGTAATACTAGGCACGAGGAGCTTGTATCAACCCATATAAGGCTTTCTTCCACTTGCAGACAAAGTCGGGGTTATCAAATAGTTGGAAACCCTCTGGTTGTTCCATATAGACTTCTTATTTTATATCTCCATTTAGAAAAGATGACTTGACACCCATTTGATAGACTTTAAACTATTTATGACAAGCATAGGCAAGAAACATTCTAATAGCTTCTAATATTGCTATGGGTGCAAATGTTTCATCAAAATCCAGTCCTTTTATTTGAGCATATCCTTTGCAGACCAATCTAGACTTATTTCTTACAATATTTCCTTTCTCAATCATCTTTTTTTGTAGATCCATTTGGATCCTATTACTTTTTTATTTGTTGGCCTAGGAACGAGTTCCCAAGTGTCATTCTTTTCAATCTGGTCCAGTTCCTCATTCATTGATTTTAACCAATTTAATTCTTTACTGGATTCATTAAATTTCTTAGGTTTCACCATGGATATGAAGGCTATATGTGATTGCTCGTTGTCTTTGATTATCCTTCTCCTAGTTTGTACACCTTTGTCTTTCTCACCAATTATCTAACTTTCAGGATGACTCTTTTGAGTAATTCTGGAGGAAGGATTTGATGTTGATTGGTGTCCTAACTCTTCTTGTCTGGGTGTCTCTTCTCCATCTGATTCTTGGACCTGTTCATCTTTAGTTTCAATCGTGTCCTCTATAGTAGACTCAATATTTCTCACCTCTCTTACTGTGACTCCTTCATCAACCTTTTAATCAATGCAATCAACTAATTTATGCAATCTTTTATTAAAGAATCTATATCCTTTACTATTGGTATCATATCCTAAGAAGATGCCTTCATTAGCCCTATCATCATACTTGCCAAGGTTTTCATTATTATTCCTTATGTAGCACTTACTCCCAAAGACTTTGAAGTGTTTGATTGAAGCAAGTCTTCCATACTGTTAGCACATATATTTGTAAGGGGGTGTTTTCCCTAAGAATTTGGCCCTTGGGCAGAGGAAATGCGAGAAAAGGGGTTTAAAGGCCCACCATATGCATTTTATCCAAAGTCGGGGTGTATGAAGGAGGGGGACATATGGTAGCAGAAAATATTTTTGTGGTTTCGCGACTCAGGAGATGCAGAGGTAAGAGTTGTTAGAGCTAGCGATGTCTAAAATCGCGAAAATATCGCAGTTGTTGATCAGAGATATCTTGACCGTTGGATCATCTTTTTGCGATTTTGTGAGTCGGGAAAGTAAGAGGGTAGAGTCTTGAAGACTCGTGAAGTGCTAAGTCCTGAAATGATCTTGGTCATCCATTCCAGAAGGACATGTGGTGTGGGATCAGCATGGAGGAAGTCATTTTGGGAGAGCTGAAGTGAGAAATGTCGATGGCCCAAGGTCCCAAAATGTCGATGTTCATCGGGGTCATTCGATACAAAGGGAAACATGTCACCCGATCCAAATACTCGTGATTTCATGAATCGAATATTTCATCATGGAACACCATGCAAACTCGTGAAACGTGAAATCCTGAAACACCTAGGAATTAGGTACACGGTCGCAGCCCATGGTCATATGAAAAGTGGGTCCAGGAGGAAACCACCCATCTGACTATTGATCTGAGTACGACGACTTCGCAGTATCAGGAGTTGGGGTTTCTGTTGTATATTGATATGAGGACTCCCAAGACGTGAAATCCCGATGCACCCTTCGAAGTTTAGCATTGGGTCATGGCCCGTGGTCACGTGCAGGTAAAAGTGCAGGTTACTCGGGTCAGTTGATCCGTATTTTATGAGTAGAACGAAATGAAAACAAATTATTAACAGGTTATTAACATAAAATAACAGAGATATAGTAAAACTGGTTTTCTATTCAATAACGAAATAAGTTGAAACTGTAAAATGCAGCGGAAACAAGCTTGTTGGAATGGTGGTGGCTTATCTCTGAGAAGAGATGTGACGGTAGCGCGCATTCGCAAGAAGAAGGTTACAATGAGGCTCTGAAGGCCTTTTTACAATAAGAAAGAATTCCAAAAACCCTAGACATCCAAAAACCTAACCCTAGGAGCTGAAGTGCCAAAAGTCATGTGGGCCCCGTTTGGGTAAGTTAGTACATCAACTTCTTGTGGTCGTAACTTTTGCATACGATCTCCGTTTTAGGCGTGTGATAGCCTGTTGGAAAGGTATCATTGAGGAGATTCATTTTGGGGGCTCAATAATGTCTTTGTCTATCATTGAGGAGCTTGATCCCAAAAAACTTTCATTTAGGCCCTCAAAATGGCCCCGGAAGTTAAAACTGCTAAAAATAATAAATTCCCAAAATTGTCAGAAAACTGTTTTGAGCCAGTTGGAAAAGGTGAGTGCCCATCAATATCCATATGGATCATCTGTGTCAAAGAGAGAAGATTCCCACATTCGTTACAAAGTAAAACCTTCATGGTTTCAAAATCATCGGGTGAGCTTAGCAGTCCACCAGCAGTGCACAGCAGCCCCTGGGCATTTATCCTTGTTGTGTTCCCAAGAAGGAGCAGTAAATGAAAAAGGAGTGTTAGTTGAAGTTTTAAATCACTCCATAAATGAAAATCATGGAGGGTCTGATTGTAGAGATAGAATTTTCAGCTAGAGCCCCCCCTCGATGGACGGTTTTTCTTGCAAAGGCCATGTTGAGTTAAGGTGGCATTTGACAAGGGAATAGCTACACAGTCTGACTAAGAAGACTCTGTGCTATGGAAGTTCCAGCATGCCTCTATTGAGGGAATTTTTGAGTATATGTATGGAGTTCTGTTATTTTGAAAAGGGTCTTTGGTTAAGCAGAGCTCTCGATCTATAATTTTGTTCTGCCAGAGCTGTTTTCTGGTTATGTAATCGATTTGAGACTTTCATGTTAATAGAAGTCAGCTTCCTTTCTCTTTCATTTTGTCTATAAAGTTGTTTAAAACACTCGGGCATGGATGATCCAGTTGAGGATCGTTATACTATTGTAATGGAGGTTTGATTATAGCAGTATAGTGGTCAGTTTTATCCATTTCCTTGTGTATCTATTTCCTTCTAACATTGAATGGCTCGGGAATGGACGATCTAGTCGAGATGTTGTCGTTGCAGGATGATGGAGGTATGATCATTCTACAGTCGTAATTATGTCTCTTGTAGACATACTTCAGTGTATGAATTTGAGCACAATAATGCTCTTGAGCTTGAGTTTTCTTCTCGTAGTTGTTGGAAGTCCTAATGCCCAGAGCATTCTCCTTCACCCTTTCTCCTAATTCTTCCCTTTGCTCTCGCTTTAACTCAATTTACTGACTGAAGTTAATGTGGCCCTCACTTCCCTATGCATTTCCTGTCCAGTTATGTCTTGAACATGTTATCTCCTAAAATAAACCAGTCAATTCATTAAGTTTTAGGAGTGATAGCATAGTCGTGAATAAATTTCATTATTAAAGTTTTTCAGGCTCATTTTAATGAGTTCTAATTTGTAAATAAATTTGAAACATTTGATTTAGTTCTTATTTCAAAAAACTCAAAATACAGGTTTCGGTGGCTAAGTGCCTTTTCAAAAGGGCTTCTAAGACACCAAAAGCCTTAGCTTTCGACATCTTAAACACGAAATTCGGGGCTCTCCTATCCACCGAAATCGCAGGGAAATTTGAAATGGTCAGTGCATCTTATCACATGCCCGAATCATCAGAGGTGAAGTGTTATGATTGCATTTAGCCACTGAAAATACCGAGGAGCTGTCAAATATGACTTGGCAAGAGGTTTTTAAGAGATATCATGATTATGATTTGATCTATCTAACCCTGAAACCCTCTAGATGTTTCTGATCTCTACGTATCATGACTTAATCATTGTAGCTCTAAGTTTCACGAGATCACAAGGTCTTTGTACTTCCTATCCTTCAAGGTTTATCAAGAAATCATTATCATTTCAAATCCTGATTACTGTTGGTTGTGGAGCCTGATTATCTTCCTGATTCAAAGGTCTTTTATTTTTCAGTCATGTTTATACCCTATGAAGTCTCTTCCACGTGGGGGAGTACAGAGGGGGGGTACCCCCTTTGCGGGGTCCGAGGGAGCTATCCCCCTGGATGGGGGGTCTAGGGGCAAGCGGGCCTCCAGTGGGGGTTTGGGGGCGAAGCCCTCGAAGGAAAAATTGCCTTGTAAATGTATATTGTAATTTCATTGTAAATCTGGATCGTTCATTATAAGGTTCCATATCTAACGGTAGAGATTATGTTAGGGTTTTTTTCCCTAGAAGGAAACCCTCTTTTATGAGGGAAATGTATTGTGGCTATGGTTGATGGTGAATATTCTATTCTGAGATAGGAGACTGTGAGAGAAAAGAAGAGGAAGTTGCAATGGGTTTGTTTTAGGTTGCATCCCTTCATATGCTGGATAATAATAAAGGAAGGACCTGGCAATTTCTTCGTTGGATGTAGCCCACACTAGGTGAACCACATAAATCTGTGTCTCTATTGTCTTGTGTATCTTCTGTGTTTTGTTTTCGTATTTGTTTTATTTATTGCTCCACGGTCCTATTTTTCTAACAATTACCTTTTCATATCCCTCAAATTCAGGGCTTGATTAGAACACATTCCTCATATTTCGCCTATCTTCGTTGAGCCCAAACTTCCCCCATTTTGCATTGAGTCTATCTCCCCTAGTCTGAATTGTCTATTGCAAGTATTGGAGCATTCATTTCCAGATGAAGAGAGGAGGAGCTACACTTGGGAAAGAGCTCAATGATATTGGCTACCTAGAGTCACACCTTCAAGTATGTCAGCTCTTCAAGGATGTGGGATGTTACAGATACTATGAGAAGCTTCAAGGCTCTCACCAGCAGGTTGCAGAGGCATTTGCCTTGTAATTTGATGGAAGGAAAGTTGAATTTGGGCAGGAAGAGTTCTAGGTTAATGAAGCCCTAATAGTAACAGTTACAGAGATTCCAGGTATAGGTGAAAGATGGTTTAAAACCACTATTACCAAGAACATTGGATTCAAATCATATCTGAAGCCCGAGCATAAGTGCATCATCTAGAACAAAGATATCCCTATGTCTTATCTAGTGAAGAAGTGGCAGCATATGCTGAAGGCTATCCTGGTCTATATCACAGGTGAGGGAAGGTACTATAGGGTGTTGATTTACCATTTCAAACTAATGAATCACTTCACTGGAAGAAGCCCTTTTAATTTTCCCTTCTATCTCCATAAAAGTTTAACAAATATGGCTCACCAAGTCCAGGAAAAACCAAGCATGGTTCACGGCAGGTTTTTTCATAATGGCCTCATTAAACTCATAGTCCTCGAGCAGCTATAGAGGAAGGGAAAGAACTGGGGAAATTTCCTTTTCTGGAATGAGTTTGAGACAGAGACACAACCTGATGACAAGGAGAAATCTTCTTCTAAGAAATATTCTACTTCTAGAAGTGGCAAGATAAAGAGGAGAGTCGTCTCTCCAGTAGAAGTTGATTAGACTTCCTCTTCTTCTAAGCCTAAGAAGGCCAAGAAGAAGTTAGATTTCAGTAAGGCTATAGACGAAGAAACTTTCCCAGAGAATAAGAACATCCTCAATCTCCCCTACACAGACTTTGAGAATAATGAACAATAAGAGAAGATGATAGAGCATGAAGACTTTCCTTCACCAACACCTCCAGAATATCAAGAGTTGCAAGTTGCTGAAGCATCAACCAGCAAGCCAAAGAAGTCTTCATCACAGAAGATCAATCAGCTTCTCAAGCAGGTATATGAACTTGAAGTTATTGAAAGAGAGATTAAGAAAAGAAATGAAAATTTGACAGAGAGGAATGTTAAACTATATGATTCTTTCCATAAGCTTGCTAAGATGTATGTTTAAATGGAGAAAAAGAACAGAAATCTGATTGAAGAAAACAAGAAAATACATAGGGTTTATAGGCATTCGAAATTTAGTCTCATTCTTCAAAAGGAAAAGCATATAGTTCACACAGGACTAGAAGATCTTGCTCGGGCTGCAGAAACCCTAAATGAACAGCCTTGAAGATCAAAAGCTTGGGAAGAAATGCATTTTGTAATTTTGAAGACTGTTTTAAAAAAGAGCTTTCAGCGGCTTAGGAAAACATTTCAACTGTTCATTAGCCACCAAAAGCAGAGCTTTCGGTAGCTAACCATCCCATATTTTGTCTATTTAAGACACCGAAAGAACTGACAGGGAAGAGAGGTATTGTTTTTGCACAGATCCAAGTTTTTCTTATCCAAATGCCTCAGGAGTAGTTTCAAATGATAGATAATAATTAAACTCATCATTATCAAGATTTTGTTTTGGTTTTGGAGATGCCTATCAAGGTGGAAAGGTTAAATTGGTTACCTATTTTCTGGCCAAAAAATTGTCTTGTTGCCAACAGGTGGAAATTTCGACTTGTCCCGTATCTTATGAAGATCCATCAGCCTTGGAAGGCTTACTACACCTGTCAAAGATTTTAAAGGACATGAAGATCACTTGAGATAAGGAGTTGACCTATTTTATAGGATCTCTGCCTATTTTCTTGTGTCAGTTATTGATTTTCTATTTTGGTAAATTCGATCCAGTATTCTAGGATTTGGATATCTGATGTAAAGGCTATAAAGCCACAAACTTTTGAGGAACCAGGGGTTCGATTCTGTATATAGAAACCATGTTTATTTTGTAATAGACTCTCATATATATGTTGGCAAATATTTAACAGAGCCAAAGGGGGAGAATGTTGGCAAATATTTAACAGACAACGCATGCGTGTATGCTTGTCATTGACGGCAAGTACAACAATGAAGATGGCATGAGTACAGAAAGTATGTAATAGATGGGCATTATGAGAAGACATTGCAGAGAAGATTCGAATAAGCTCAGAAGAGATAGTGCAGAGGATTGATGGCAGATCATCGATGTTAAGAACCGAACATCAATATAGCATATAAAAACCTCAGGAAAAGTACTCAACGCCTTGAAAAAGAGATAATATCAGGCAATAAGCCTCTTCGAGGGGGCAACCTCCTTTTACCCCACTTAGATGTTAAAGTACAAGATGATTCAAAATGAAAATGTCTCCTTGGTATATATAGGATACTAGGAGGTATAATTACAAATAATCGCCTAAAGCCAACATAATTAAAATAACATTACTAATCTAAATTACAACTAATGGCCTAAAGCCGACATAAATAAAATAGCATTACTAATATAATATGCCCCAAT
>ML792800.1:184705-208303 GCA_009831015.1 Picea engelmannii | reverse complement strand
GGATCATAGCAATGTCAATCATATTTCATCATTAAATTTATCAAATACATGCATAAAACCCCTAGCATATCATCTAATATCTCAAAGACATTACACTGATCTACTATACAAAGTTGAAGAAATAGACAGAACAACCTATTGGGACAGTATCCATAAGAATAAGAAAGTTTCCACAGAAGATTATTCAAGCCATGTTCATGAAGTGATATGGTCTAAGGATGTCTAGTCATAGTGAAGACTAGGGGTAGGTATTGTCCAAGGGTGCCTTTGTAGGAGGTGAGTTGTACCTATCATGGATGCACTTTTTCCAAGCCCCTTTATTGCCTTTATTCTTTATTTATTGCTTTTTCTTTCTTTTTTACTTAAAGGTCTAACCAAAGGACACTGCCTTAGCATGGTGACCAGAGCTGACAGTGTTACCCACTGGTATTTTCATAGAAATGATAAGGCTGGCTCGTGATGAGACCCCTTTCCCTTGGCCATGCAACCAAAGGTCATTGCCCTGGCGTGGTAACCAGATAATGGCAATGTCATACTGCTAGATACCTATGAACATAATGGGTCGACTCGTGATGAGACCTCCCATCCTCTTGGTTAGGTCTTGTTTTATTATTTTTCTTTGGGTCCCTTTTGTTTCTTATCGAGAGTCCTTTTATTTCCTTCTCGGGGATCCTTGGGCAAAGCATCTCTAGGTTTTATTTCCTATTGCTTTTATCTTTTACCAGCTTCTTTTACCCCCTGGGCCTTTAGCCCCTTCTTCCCACAGGACGAAATTTAACCCCTCAAGTAGGTCATCCTAATGCTCGAACTAGGGTAATGGGATGGATGTATGGGAGAGAAGATGTAAAGTGATAGTATGGCGGGAGCGGACGATGGCTCTTCAAATCCCCCCCTGGTGGCTAACCAAAACCCGTGGATACCAGCTTGCTAGGGCATCCCGTTAATCCCCCCAACAATGGTCAAGTGGGTTAGTTTAAGATCCAAGCAATCATCAGAAATGTAAGGAACCTGATGCATATATAAGAAAGTTATAATGATCAAACATGGCACATACCATGATACCTGGACCAATTACCTCATGGAGCAAGAGTCTTTTCTGATGCAAGTCGAAGCCGATGGTGATGGATGCTGCTACTGTTGACAGGACAAATCTTGTGAAGAAAAGAAGGATGGGCCCTCCAGGGCCATGCTCAGGTCAATCCTGCTCTCGATACTCCATATCTAGGACCTGTGGGCCTCGAGACATGATCTCCTAGTTATCCCTAGAATACGGGGATAACAGTTCCAAATGGGTGTTCAAGAATAAAATGAATGAAAAAGGAAAAGTTGTTAGAAATAAAGCTAGATTGGTCTGTAAATGATATGCACAAGTAGAAGGTCGGGACTTTGATGAAACTTTTGCACCAGTGGCAAGATTGGAAGCCATTAGAATGTTTCTTGCTTATTCATGTCATTAGAAATTTAAAGTTTATCATATGTATGTTAAGTCATCATTTCTAAATGGAGATCTAAAAGAAGAAGTATATATAGAGCAACCTGAAGGATTCTCATTGACAGATAATCCTAATCATGTTTGCAATCTGAAGAAGGCCTTATATGGACTGAAACAAGCACCACGAGCTTGGTATTATAGACTGGACAAATTTCTTCAAGACAAAGGGTTCAAGAAAGGTATTGTTGACAACAATCTCTACATTAAGTCTGAAGGTGATAATTTACTAGTTGTTTTGGTTTATGTAGATGATATTATTTTTTGTTGTACTAATGAATCATTTGTCCAGTGGTTTGCTAACTCTATGCAAACAGAGTTTGAGATGTCCATGATAGGAGAACTATCATATTTTCTTGGCTTACAAGTAAAACAGAGTTCTGCTGGAATATTTATCCCTCAAGAAAAATATTTGAAAGAGATGTTAAAGAAATTTCAGATGGAGGATTCCTCTCCATGTTAATACACCTATGGTGGTTGGTTGCAAGCTAAGTAAAGATGATATCTCACCTGATGTTGATCAAAGGTCATATCGCTTTATGATAGGAAGTCTTTTGTACATCACAGCATCACAACCTGATATAATGCAAGTTGTTGAAATGGTAGGTCATTATCAGTCAACACCTAAACAAATTCATTTGGTAGTTGTCACAAGGATATTCAAATACTTGAGGGGAACAATGACTTATGGTCTGTGGTATCCTATAAATCAGAATTTCCAATTAACTGCTTATTCAGATGCAGATTGGGAAAACTGTGTTGATGAGAGAAAAAGCACCAGTGGGGGAGCATTCTTTCTGGGTGACTCATTAGTAGCATGGCTTAGTAAAAAGCAAGGATCCATTTCATTATCAACTACAGAGGCAGAATACATTGTTGTTGCTACTTGTTGCACACAAATTTTATGGATGATACAAACTCTTGTAGATTTAAAGGTAACTTACATTGATCCCATTCCAATTCATTGTGATAACACCAGTGCCATTAGTGTCTCCAAGAATCCTATTCTTCATTCCAAGACTAAGCATATTCCAATAAAGTACCATTTTCTCAAAGAACAAGTTACAAACGGAATTGTTCAACTGAATTATATACATTCTACAGAACAGATTGCAGATATATTTACAAAACCATTAGTAGCAACCGCTTTTGGATATCTTCATCAAAATTTGGGGGTTATAATTTATTTTGTCTAATTTGTTCACCTGGTCAGGGGGAATACTTATTGCATATCTGGTGTATTTCTAAGATGCTTCTAGTTGACAGGGGGAGTATGTACTGCAACAGCTCAGGGGGAGCGTGCTTCTTCTTTGAAATTGATGTCAAAGGGGGAGAAAGTGTGGTAATTTATTTCAGGATGTGATTTCAAGGATTCTACAGGAAAGTTACAGTGGTTTCCATCAATGCCAAAGAGGGAGAATGTTGGCAAATATTTAACAGACAGCGCATGCTTGTATGCTTTTCATTGATGGCAAGTACAACAATGAAGATGGAATGAGTACAGAAAGTATGTAATAGATGGGCATTATGAAAAGATGTTGCAGAGAAGATTCGAATAAGCTCAGAAGAGATAGTGCAGAGAATTGTTGGCAGATCATCGATGGAAAAATCAGAGTAAGCGAAACAAAGTAAGATCAGAAGGAGAAGTAGCATTTCTAATCGTTGGATCCCATTTTAATTCCTGAAAGAAGGAGGATCGTCAGATCTGATTGTAGACAAGAAGAATGCGCAGAAGAGGAGGAAAAATCTAAGCATAAGTTCTGAAGATCATTGGATCAGGGAGAACCTGCACGTTCATTAAAGTGCAAGGAGAAGCGGGCTCACAAAATCCCAAAAGAAGGAGGACCGTCCATATTCAGGCAGGACACGTGGTGAAAGACCATCATGTCACTGACTGGAAATTCAAAGGAACGGGGTTCCCTAACCTCTTGAATTCGCGATATGTGAAATCGTGAAACTATCTTAGCCGTCAGATCGAGGTTTGTTCTGGACCATTGATCCATCTCCATCTCGGAGTCTCGCCTATCACGACTTGGAGTGATGAGAACCTCCATCTAAGGAACAGTTAGATGTGAGATCGCGAAAAGAACAGGACCGTCAGATCACCAAGAACGTGGACTGTTGATCTGAGCTCCATCTCAGAGCTTCGCCTATCGCGACTTGGTGAAGCAAGAAACATAACCACCAAAATCGCGATATGTGAAATTGTGATTTAATCGCAGCCGCTAGATCAAGTTGTGATCTGGACCGTTGATCCAACTCCATGTCAGAGTTTCATGAATCATGACTTGGAGAGGCAAGAAACATAACCACAAGAACACCAAAATTGTGATATGATCTGAGTTGTTGAATCAAGATCAGATCTGAACCGTCGAATCATAGGACAAGTGGCAAGCAATTGGAATTTCACTGACTTGGAGACAACGGAGCATGGTGTGGAAACTCATGAAATATGAGGCACCTTTTTTTGGCACAGCCTATGGTCACTGTCGGTGGTCAAGAGAAGGGAAGGAGTCAATTCATATAAGCTCCATTTTGGAGTTTCAGGGAACGTGACTTGGAGATTCAAGATGCCTCATCTCCAGATTCACGAAATGTGAAATTGCGAAAGCGCTTTATGCATAAGCGCGTGGTCACAGCCATTAGGCATATCGATGGAATATGGAGGAAGAAGCTAGAGGTGCTAAGCTTCACCACAGGGATCCTGAAATGCCAAATTACGAAATGGAGAAACAGGCACAAGATTATTTATTCTTAATCCAACGGTTCAAGTGAGTTTGAATATGATCGGAGGGCTACTGTTCCATCTCATAGTTAAATGATCAGTTACAAATCTGTTAGCTAAACTGAGTCATGATTCTTGATCGGTTGGAATTTTAGTTGCTTAGACGGTTTTCTTTTGCCTAAGAAGATGCGAAGTGTAACTGCTGTGGGTGTGGTGCATAAAATAAAAAGATACAGACTGTGCATGGTTGGTGGTTCTGAACGAAAAATGAATTAAACTGTAAGAAAGGGAAAATCACAGGATGCGGAGTGTGAGACTGAAAATATGCACAGTGTGAGATAAAACTCAGAGAAGAGTAACAGATGAGGAAAAGACTTGAAGCAGAGAAGAATGATAGAACAAGTTGAAGAAGAGAAGAATTGCAGAACAAACAAAGGATGAGAAGAATTGCATAACAGTTAGAAGAAGACTAGATTTACAGAACGCATAAGAAGTGGTAAGAATTGTTTTATCTATGTAGTTGGTTGTTTAATTATTCATTTATATTCCAGGGTGGTTGGGAGGTGCTAGGGAGGATTTTTGTCCTCAGAGGTTCAAGTGGGAGCTTGAACATAGGGAGGTGTAGCTTCCATCTGGTTGCAGCCAGAGAAACCAGGGTGGCATGGTGCTGCAAGGGAGAACAAGTGTTCTCTATTATACAGGTTGGAGCCTGTGTAACTGGAAGTTGGTGCTTCCATCCAGTTGCTGCTGAAACATTAGGGGAGTTGGTGCTTCCTTCTAGTGGGTGCTAGAGAAACAAGAGAGTCAGTGCTCTCAAACAAGTTGCATCTTGTAAAACAGAGGTAGAAACCTCACATTGAGTTGGTGCTCAATTATAGATGATGTACATAACTTAAAAGACTGCCTATCATTTCGAAGAAGAAGAGGTTTTCTCCCTTTATGGGTTTCCTCGTGAAAATCTGTCTCTGTGTATACCTTATGTGTGACTAATGCTCATTACTTTTATTGTCCATATGCTATATAATGTTGATGNCCCTCTCAGTTGTCTTAGTAATTTCAACAATATATAATACAAATCACAGTTTCCTTTCATTATTGATGTTAGACTGCCATTACCTTTCTCTTTCTGTACTTTGATTCAAGTTTGGCTTAACTACTAATGATTGTTATCTCATTTTTTCAGTTCATAGGCTTGATTTAATAGTAATCTACACTATCTTATTTAACCCATCACATGTGTGTTCTGGTTAATAAGCATATCATTCTTCATCCACCATTAAGTTACCTATCTTATCATTAATATTGTCTTGATACCAATCCAATAGGTCAGTTCTCCCATTGATCCAAATATAAACATAAAACCAAAACACATTTTAAGTTACCAGGCTTCCTCAAGCTACAACCTGAGAAAGACTCCTGGAGTGATAACAAATTGGCGTTATTGCCGGGGAGAGGAGATTGAAGCTCATCTTTCTTGGGACAAGACATAGATCCATCTTTGATGATAGACAATGCCTAGACATTTACTTGGTTGTAGTCTTCTATCTGGTGACTCCATTGAAGAATTGTTACTCCGAAGAGAGCTCATACCAGAGAAAATCAAGAGAGGCCACCAGTAACATCTGTTGTATATCCAGAGAAGCTCATCAAAAGAGGAAAAGCTCTACAAAGGAAAACTTCCAGAGCAGCAAGGACATCTAGATCGGGTATCTCAAGAGGTACTGCTTCTTTATCTGTACCGAGAACACCTTCCATTAAATCTACTTCTGTTGAAACTTCTTCCTCTCGAAAAATTGTATTTGAATCAAAGAATTTAAAAGGTGATAAGCCTTCATTATATTTTGTTGTTATAGATCCTTTTTGTGAGAATTTTTTTGTACATAGTTTAGGGAAACAAGTTGAACAATTTTCCCCTGAAGAGGAATGCTCCTCTTCTCTGAACTCTTTACAAACAGAACTAGAGAAACCCTACTCCTATACCGATACCATTTTTTCTGTAGTAGAGTCTGTTCTTCATGACCTGTTTGTAAGAGGAGAAGAAAACCTAGCCATGCTGCTAGGGAATATTTACAAAGCCTTTTGTTTCCCTGATCCATATGAGTTTAATAAGACTCCACTGGGGAGAATATGATTGGCTGAGGATGAAGAGGCTGAATTCCAAATTTAGATAGCATTTCATTAGTCTGTTTCATGAACTGTTGTATTTCTTTATCATCTCTTTCATGCTTTTCCCTTTCTGTGTAAACAGAATCATTTTATGTTTTGTATATTCAAAAAATCATCATCCTTCTTGTATATATCCACCTTTAGAAGAAGAATATATGCATGCTACTTATATTGTGGATGTTGATTCAATATCTATACCTCAGGCCATTCATAAAGATGTTCATTGTATTTAGATCTCCCTTGAATCTGATCAGCCATGTAACTATACAGAGGTCATAACTAATTCAAACCATGTCCATAACTCAACACCTTGTGGCATTACTGTTGAACCTTGTCATCAACATGTTAGCTCTCATAATCAGCCAACTGCTTTTCAAATTAAGATTAGATTGAATATGTTCAAACCTTTAAGGCTGCCCTATCTCCTTAATCCTTACCCACTTGAATGTTATGGATATCCTCCCCAGTTTTCTGGAGAGAATCAAGTTTCAGCTGAGAGGCACTTAGAATCCTTTGAGGATTTTGTTGAGCGATTTGAGATTGTTCATGAAGATGTGATCATGATATTTTTCTCCAAGTCTTTGATCAGAGATGTTGTTGCATGGTTTAAGGGTATGAGAGTCGATTCTATTGGATCTTGGATCGAGTTCTCTAATGTTTTCTTGAAGTATTGGAGTGAGTGCAAATCACTAGATTCATACCATGTTGATTTTTATGCTTTGAAGAGAAAGCAGGGTGAAGCTTTGCCTGTCTTCAATCGAAGATTTTATGGCAGCTATCATGACATGCCTTTGGAGATCTAGCCTTCAGAGACAACTGCCATGATATATCATGTTATGGGTCTTCATTCAGAACTTGCCCTTCTTCTACTAGAACACAAATCTTCATCCTTAAGGAGCTTGTTAGAATATGCTAGAGAGGTAGAGGAGAACATCCATGCTTCCAGGAAAATCAGAGAGTGGGTTTACTCTAAAAATCTGCAAGCACATAAGCAAGAAGAATGTCAGCAAACAGGAGGTCAGTATGTTTCAGATTCAGAGCAAGAAAGCATTGAGTATGAAACAAATATGGAACAACAGCCTGAAAGTGAGTATATTTTAGATTCAGAATCAGATTCTTCAGTATATGCAGAATATTCTAGAGACAGGTATAATGTTGGCACAGGGGTAGACTCAGGGTTCAACGCTCAAGAGCGCACCAACAAAACCCTAAATACCAACCCTTTTGGCAACACCTGCGAAGCAGATGAAGTCTCACCCGAGGTAGAGGTAGGGGTGGTCGCAGGACTCAGATGTTTGCAACCTTAGCTGGGACACAGATCTGTGACTACACACTTCGCGTAGCACTTAGCATTAATAGTTCACCTAGAATCAACCCTTATCTCACTTCACAGATAACATAGAGCAACACAATATATACTTAGATCTAAGATAGTTTCATCACTTAGCAACATACAACATATTAGTTTCACTAGATCAAGCACTAAGCATCTTACATATCAGATCTAACATCCATTCATATCTCATAAGCACAAAGCATCAATAGATATATCTAAACACATCAAAGCACTTAGAAAGGAGAGAGAAAAACACATCAGGTCGAGGCACAGAGCACAACACACAGAGTTACCATGGTTCACCCCCACCCTGGGGCTACGTCCACAAAGTCTTCTTCTTTATTATCTCATTCAAGCAATTACAACACAAAGCTTAAACAATCCTTACTTCGCATAGGATAGAAGATCTGTGTAGCTCACTAGATCCTTCTTCTTTGCACTAAAAGCACAGAGCCTTCTACAATATCTTGCACTTAGCCTCTTACAATATGCACAAAGCATTTACAGTCATTACCAACATTTAGCTTACTTGCAACTCTTTGATCACATAGATCCAACTTTTTTCCCCCTACTTACTTTGCCTATGCATCTATCTATACATACAAAAGTGGGCCTAAGAATGGGTAAACCCATGGGCCGACATCCCTTTCCCGTTACATTAACCCAAAAACCCAAAAAGGACCCAAAGTGGGCCGAGGTCCCGTGATCTCTACTTCGCATCGCGCTCCATCTTTGATAGGTTGTCAAAGTCCCAAAATGGTCAAATCTGACTAAGTATTCCCCAAAACTTGGTCAAGGGCCAACAAGCCCCCAAAACTCACTTGTGACTCATCCCAAGTCACTCAGGTCTATGCAATTCTGCTTCAAATTCCTCGAGCTTGGCTCAAGCTTCTTCGACCTGTTGTAGTACGACAGCCTCTTGCTCAGTGAATTCTTGGATTACTACGTCATTTACTGGCCCTTCCAGGCACTGTTCTACAGTGATGACAATTTGTTCAAGCTTGGCTCCCTGGCTTTCAATGTTGGTGAATAGTTAGCATGCCTTTTATTGGATTGGCTAAAGTCATTGGGAGACTTCCATCACTTTACTTTGTAGTGTGTGTACATGTTGTTGGGCAGTGCATTTTTCTGTAAACCTCTTCATTCTTTCGACTGGGGTTAAGACCTTCATTTGTGCTTGTAGTGTCTCTACGTTCTACGTTGCTTCTTGGAGCTATACCTCTAATGTGTGCAACTCTGGATTCTTTGCGAGGTTTTCAAGAGTTTGGGCGCTTCTAGTGCACAACTGTTTGTATTCCAAGGAAAAGGTTTTTAATCGGTC
Organism: Picea engelmannii; assembly: GCA_009831015.1. Classification (NCBI taxonomy): domain Eukaryota; kingdom Viridiplantae; phylum Streptophyta; class Pinopsida; order Pinales; family Pinaceae; genus Picea; species Picea engelmannii. The sequence goes on along the minus strand of ML792800.1, from coordinate 199,266 downwards.
GACTGTGTTACGAGAAGTTGCCTCTCTCATATCTCTTATTTCTTGAGGAGTCTCGGGCATGGTACGAAGTTCCAGGACTGTGATGCACTGCTGAAGTTACTGGATGACTTCTTCAAGTTGTGCCATATGTTGTGGAACACGTTCTTCAATATTTATTTCTATGACCATCACAAAGCGAAGTGCTCTGTGAACCTTTTCCTGTACTTCAAGTTGCTCTGCTAGCAACTATGCTTTTTCTTCATCCCACTTTGTTGTCAGGGTAAGATTTCCCTAATCTTCCTTACTCTGTTGTTCTAGAAGTGCATTTTGTACTTGCATTAAATCCTGGGTGGCTTGCGCTGTGTCTTCTTGAGCTCGTTGAAGGTGAGCTTCGACTTTATCAACAATCTGATGTAATTGGGTGGGCTCATCATCTGTTCTTGTTGTTGAAACTACCAAGGGCACAGTAGAAGCTACTCGGCTGGACTGGATTACCTACTACATTCCTTGAAGTTCGCCCTTGATTCGGATGAATAGCTCCTCCTACTTCGCTTCTTGTCTTTCTGCGATCTCTTGTGAAGCAGAATTCAGTGTAACAGTTAAGAAGTCAAAGTCGTCTGGTGTGAGGGTAGTCTTAAATGTAGTTCAGGTAGCCTTATCTTTCTTTCAGGATGAGGGATTTGGTTGGGTAGTCTTCCTTTTCTTGGAGGGATCTTCCTCTTCTCTAGGCGAAGTAACCTCACCTTTATTTTTCTCGACTTCTATCCCACCTAGTTATTCACCATCACCTCCTTGCACAAGTGAGATCGAAGTGTTCTTCGTAGATGTGCTATGGATATCTTGAACTTCAACATCCTTATTAGTCTTACTTGATCCAGGTGTATTCAACATAGCTTTAGAGTTCTCCTCGTCGGACATTTCTGCGACGTCTGCTGAAACAAGGAGGTCCGTCGGCCATTCTTTGGTAATCTATTCCAAGTCTTCTTCTGTCAACTTATAATAAGACTGAAGCTGTTCTTGGTGCTCATCAACACGTGGAGTCAGGTATATAAAGTGGCGATCCATGCTAAACTTCATCAAGGGTCTAAACCTATGAAGTGTGTTTGGGGTGATGCGCAGTGTAGACTAGATTGCATTCTTCAATTGGTTGTAATAGGTGTGGAAGATGGCATTGGACTGTCACTGTTTGTTCATGTCAGTGGAGTACCATAGCATACAAAACTTCGTGGCCAGTGGTTCGAAGGGTTCGATCTCTAGGAAAGTGGCAACCTCCTGTAGCTCCCAAGTGATGAAGGCGATTATTATGAGTAACCAACTAAAGTGGAACTCATACCCTTGGTATTGTGCTTCTCTGCAATCAAGCTCTAGATAGTTTACAAGATATTGTGCCTGGTTCATCTATAGTCCCTCGGTGCACTTCCCTGCGAGGTCAACTATGAATCTAGTCACTTGTGTTGGTCTATTATTATGAACTAACTTGCCCGCGATCAGCTGACAGGAAAGGTGCACTGTGCCATTTTCGATAGAGTCTACCTTGTAGCCTCGCATGCCCTTCACAACATCACCATAAGTCTCTTTAATCTTCTGTGTGAGAATGCGGTTCGATGTCTTTCCTGGGTAAAACTCCTATGGGTCAGGACCTTGCATACTAAGTCATGTGATCCAATTGATCAAGGTCATATCCACAGTGACACGACGGTCTAGCCATAAGTATCCTCTGTGGTAGCAGGATAGCAGCAACTTGACACATGCGTGGACTTCCTGGTGTCTACCGAAGTGTGGGATCTTCATTATATTAAGGAGTGTGGATTGTGCAATGTTTTGGGTCCATGACTATGGGAAAATCTTAGAGTTCTTGCCTTTGGTCTTGGTTAAGTACTTATGCGGAGCTAACATGCTGTAAGCTTTACGATCTCTGAGGTTAAAATCACTAAATTTCAGTGTTGCGAGCTTATCTTGGTCAGCATGGATTGTGCGCACTCCTTTCGGGAGGTACGCGATGATCAAAGCGTGCTCTAACTCGTGGGGTATGCTATCATGGTTGATGGCACCTCTTAGAGGGGGTAAGTACATCGGTAGAATGTGTGGTATAAGCTTGGCATTTGCGATGTCATCCTTGTGCTTAGTTCTTCGTTCTGCGCTGTCTCAAGATGTCCCTACTCGAGCAGTCGATGGGGAGGCCTGTACTCCTATCATGGATGAATCTTGAATACCAGTGGATGTTCTTCTTTCCGACATGATGATCTGAAAATAGAAGGCTGACTTGCTATTCTATGCAAGCACCCTCTACTTCAATAAAATGAACCTTACAGGACCTTGCTTCATGTGTTAAAATATGCAAGATGGTTTATGTGTTAAGTTCATGCTTCTTCTTGTCAATGTTCATGTGTGAGGAAATGTTCTTTTAAAAGGTTAATTATGTGCTATAAACAAATAAACAGCAACATAACTTGTAGCAAATAACACATCAAACTCACAGCAATACAAAGATGATAAAGGAGTTCACCCCTCTCTGGGTTACATCTCCTTGAGCCTCCTTCAATGGACTTGGCTCTTTGGGATTAGTTCGTCAAATGTTCTTTTACAAGATGCTTCTCAACTCCAATGGATTTACATACTATACCATTGGGTTCAGAATACATAAAAACCCCAAAATTGACTATTAGAACTCTGAAAATGGAGCTTGTCTCATCCAATCATGACCTCTTCTACATGTGGCCTCCAGGCTTCCCTGAGCTTCTCTGTGGAAAAAACACTTGTAAAAGTCCTCTAATGGATCTGAAACCTATCCCAATGTGTTCATAACATAATAATTAGTCAAAAATGAATGTTCAATCACAGAAAACAAGCATAGGCTCATCTGTGCATGACCTCAAACAATGAGGGATTCAAGCTCCCTTGAGCTTCCTGAAACTTCAATGGTGAAAAACCTGCAAAAAAAGTCTTCAAATGCCTGTGAAAACAGTGCCAATGGACTCAAAATGTCTAAAAACCCCTAGCTGGGCTTTTTCGGCACCTCATTTGGCCAAAAACTGAAGAAGTTAGCCTCCTGCCATTTTTCTCCTTCAAGCTTGTTGTCTCTGGTTCGCCATTTCGCACCTGTGTGTGAGTAACCTGGCTTCTGGGCGTTTTTCGTGCCTAAACCCAGAACTCGCTCACATTTTAAAATTGGTGCCAAAATGTCGCACCGTTAGCGGAATTAAAGCCCCCAAGGTCGGAGGTATTGGGCGCATGGGGGGGACCATATGGCCACGTCCCGTGCATAAAAGGGGCTAAGTGCCACCGTTCAACATACATGTGACAAGTGGCTAGGCGCGTGGGTGTTAACCATTTGAATAGTTTTGAATCCGCGTGCAAAAACATGTGCGGCAAAGTCATATGCAAAACCAATGGAACCACGGGCTAAACCTCGTTTGAAAACCAACTCGCCCCATTTAATAGGAAGGTATGGTCGCATGTAAAATGCGTGTGATTGGGCTTTGTATAAAGTTTGACCCCCGCGCGCGCCATTTATCAACGGTATTGGCCACATATTAAAACATAGAATCATGGGTTATGTGCCATAAACTCCGCGTATCATGATAGGGCCACAATACATATGGCACGGGCATATACAAAGCACACGCGACCACGGGTCGGGGCTTAGCCCCGGCCTGACCCCTCGCCCGATATACAAAAGGTCAAAAATAAATATAATGTTACCCATAGTTATAACAAGAAACATACGATGGCCTATTGGCCGGGCGGTCGTGCGAAGGCATTACAATGGGGGGAGGTCCGGGGGTCGAACCCCGCGGCCTCCAATAGTTTTTATACAACCATAATGAACCAACCAACGAGGGACACGTGGTGCCCATGGATTGGGCCACGTGCCCTCATACCATTTGTTGTTAACAAGACATGTGTCATCTCCCCATTCGACAACCAACAACCAATGAATGTGTGCCATGTCATCCACCTGACACCTCATTGTACGGATGATACGGCCCTGCCATGTCACTGTACGGACAGGTACAGTCAGCATCAAAATTTTTTGCCTATTTGGCTCGGCGAACAGATCACGATATCTTCTCCATACGGACTCCGTTTAAGAAAGTAAATATACCGCTGGAATCAAGAAGACGAGACGGACGCAATGGCACCATTTTCATCGCATTCTGAGCACTTTGAAATTTGAGCAAAATTTTGACCCCTGGTCCAGATTTTGATCACACCTTCCCACTGAAAGGCTTTTAGAACCACAAAAGCTTAGGATTATCTATCTGAGCTTCAATACTCTTCTTCTTTCAAGTTCTATCAACTGATTCTACTTGAAAAGTCTTTTCGACAATCACCTGGATACTTTGACATGCCTTGCACGACAACTAGCTATGTCCCTCAACCACTGCTCTCTGGCTGCTGCTGACCCACTATTCTCTATGTGCTTGGAAGACTGCCAACCTTCCCACTGAGAATCAAGTCCCTCTTTCGAACTCTTTGACGTCAGCACAATCTGCGCTCCAATGGCTGCAAAAACTTTCCTGCGACATCTTGTCACAAGCCAAGAAAACCATCAATCTTGAAAACAAACTGATACAAGACTGAAAATGATGACAGCAAAGTATTTTTGCTCTTCACACAAACTGTCGCATCTTTTGCTTCATCAAAGCACATGGTGTTTTCCTCTATCTCCATGTACTCAAAATTGACTTACAAGCCAACATACGCCATTGACTAAACAGAAGTCGAAAAACATGATCGACACACATGGTCATCAAGACAATATCGACACAAGTCGAGACTCATTTGAAACTTATCAACCGTCCAAAATGACAAGTCGAAAAACATGATAAACAATCATGTTACAATCATGAATCATTCATGATGAACTATCACCAAGTTCATTGTTTACGCACACCCAAAAACAAATGCATGTGCATAGCTCTTCAACTCTCCTTCTAGTACAAACCTAAGTACTAAAACCCAAAACATGTGGGTGCCTAAGAGCTGAATATGAAAAATATATATGGCTGTAACAAATGAACAACATACCCCTCTTTTACATGTTCTTGATGAGGTGGTATAACACAAGTATGCATTCAAAAGTAAATGCATCCACATGCAAACTTGCATCTTGCAAGTTATGATATTGCTGCAACTTGTCAAACTTCAACAAAAATGAATAGATAAGGCTGAAATGTGCATCTACAACAGAAAAGAATGCAAGCCTTACTTAATCAAGAAATCTAACCATTTCTTACCAAGCCAACTCAATGGTGAATTTTTCTGCTGAAAATCGTCTTCTTGTGAATCATCTTGACCCACATCAATAATGGAATCTCCTCTTCCATTCTTGCCAATGTTTTTATCCAACTGCTTCTCATGCTGTGGATGAGAGGTTGGATGCAATTTCCAACATTGGTCAATGAGATGACCCCTCTTCTGACAATGAGTGCAAATCTTTTGCATGCTCTTTTCAAGTTGCCTTTGCTTGGAAAGTTTCTTGAACATGGTCAATCTTTTCCAACATTTTGAAACATGATGGTTATATAAACCACAATATGTACATGGACTTTTTCTTCCATTTTTACATGTCGATTTATCATGCTTAACATAATCAAAAGCAACTGAATTATAGGCAGATTTATACCTTGAACATTCACCTTTATCGCCCCTTTGCGGAGGTGAATTCGAAGAGTTACAAGCGCTCTTTTGAAGACCAACAAATCTGTTCTTGTCCTCATGGCTGTCACAACTCTTTGGTTTCACATATTTACATTCATCTTGAACACAAGTTTTGCATGCTGAAGAGATTGAACTTTCAACAAAAGTTCTTGAACTTTCACCTTTAAGGCCTTCTTGAGGAGGTGAACTTGAAACAAAATTTGTTCTTGGAACTTTTTCATTTGTTTCCTCAACTTTGGAATTTGCTCCATCAATTCGTTCATAACCAAGACCACAATACTTAGGTCTCTCTTCAACAACAATAGGCTCAACAATGCCTTGGGCATGCTTGCCTAACCCTTTACCTTCATAGCCCATTTTTAACAATAACTTGGACCCTATTCCTCTTGTGTGATTTTCAAAAACACCAAAACATTCTTCTTGAGAGGAATTTTAAGACAAACTAACATTACATACCTCATGTTCATGCATGTACTTGGTAAGGGTTTCCTTTGCCTCATGGAGTTGATTCTCCATCTCATGCAACTTTTCAAGAAGTTGGTCTTTCTCCTCCTTCATGGCCATCAACTGCTCTTGAAGGACAATGCTCTCTTCTCTATCTTTCCACAACTCTTGTACCATATCTTTCATGGTTAACAATGCCTTAAACATCTCTTTGTCAAGGAACTTAGATTCGGAAGATGTATGAGAACTATCCATGTTTGAAGCTTCCTCCATCTTTTCAAGATATCAAACTTCAACACAAAACATGCATAAATACCAACAGCTAAATCTCAAACTATCATTGGCAAATACATGAGCAAAACAAACTATGCTCTGATACCATCTGATCTGAAAATAGAAGGCTGACTTGTTATTCTATGCAAGCACCCTCTACTTCAATAAAATGAACCTTACAGGACCTTGCTTCATGTGTTAAAATATGCAAGATGGTTTATGTGTTAAGTTCATGCTTCTTCGTGTCAATGTTCATGTGTGAGGAAATGTTCTTTTAAAAGGTTAATTATGTGCTATAAACAAATAAACAGCAACATAACTTGCAGCAAATAACACATCAAACTCACAGCAATACCAAGATGATAAAGGAGTTCACCCCTCTCTGGGCTACATCTCCTTGAGCCTCCTTCAATGGAATTGGCTCTTTGGGATTAGTTGGTCAAATGTTCTTTTACAAGCTGCTGCTCAACTCCAATGGATTTATAGATTGTACCATTGGGTTCGGAATACATAAAAACCCTAAAATTGACTATTAGAACTCTGAAAATGGAGCTTGTCTCATCCAACCATGACCTCTTCTACATGTGGCCTCCAGGATTCCCTGAGCTTCTGTGTGGCAAAAACACCTGTAAAAGTCCTCCAATGGATCAAAAACCTATCCCATTGTGTTCAGAACATAATAATTAGTCAAAAATGACTGTTCAATCATAGAAAACAAGCATAGGCTCATCTGTGCATGACCTCAAACAATGAGGGCTTCAAGCTCCCTTGAGCTTCCTGAAACTTCAATGGTGAAAACCCTACAAAAGAAGTCTTCAAATTCTTTTGAAAATAGTGCCAATGGACTCAGAACGTCTAAAAACTCCTAGCTGGGCTTTTTCGGCACTTCATTTGGCCAAAAATTGAAGAAGTTAGCCTCCTGCTATTTTTCTCCTTCAAGCTTGTTGTCTCTGGTTCGCCATTTCGCACCTATGTGTGAGTAACCTGGCTTCTGGGCATTTTTCATGCCTAAACCCAAAACCCGCATGCATTTCAAAATTGGTGCCAAAATTTCACACCGTTAGCGAAATTAAAGCCCCCAAGGTCGGAGGTATTGGGCACATGGGGGGGACCATATGGCCACGTCTCGCGCATAAAAGGGGCTAAGTGCCATTGTTCAACGTACATGTGACAAGTGGCTAGGCGCATGGGTGTTAACTGTTTGAATAGTTTTGAATCCGCGTGCAAAAACATGTGCGGCAAAGTCATATGCAAAACCAATGGAACCACGGGCTAAACCCCGTTTGAAAACCAACTCGCGCCATTTAATAGGAAGGTATGGTCGCATGTAAAATGCGTGTGACCGGGCTTTGTATAAAGTTTGACCCCTGTGCGCGCCATTTATCAATGGTATTGGTCACATATTAAAACATAGAATCATGGGTTATGTGCCATAAACTCCGCATATCATGATAGGGCCACAATACATATGGCACGGGCATATACAAAGCACACACGACCCTAAGCCCTGGCCCGACCCCCCGCCCGATATACAAAAGGTCAAAAATAAATATAATGTTACCCGTAGTTATAACAAGAAACATACGATGGCCTATTGGCTGGGTGGTCGTGCGAAGGCGTTACAATGGGGGGAGGCCCGGGGGTCAAACCCCGTGGCCTCCAATAGTTTTTATACAACCATAATGAACCAACCAACAAGGGACACGTGGCGCCCATGGATTGGGCCACGTGCCCTCATAACATTTGTTGTTAATAAGACACGTGTCATCTCCCCATTTGACAACCAACAACCAATGAATGTGTGCCATGTCATCCACCTGACACATCATCGTACGGACGGTACGACCCTGCCACATCACTATACGGACAGGTACAATCAGCATCAAAAAATTTTGTCTATTTGGCTCGACGAACAGATCGCGATATCTTCTCCATACGTACTCTGTTTGAGAAAGTAAATATACCACCGGAATCAGGAAGACGAGACGGACACAATGGCACCATTTTCATCGCATTCTGAGCACTTTTAAATTTGAGCAAAATTTTGACCCCTGGTCCAGATTTTGATCACATGACTCTCTCAGCCATTAAGTCAATCAAAACTTCTTCAACTACTTTCTCAGTAGCGTTGAGCTCGTCCGACATATAATCTCAGAAAAGATAATCGGGGTCATGATGATCTCAGATACTGCACTAGGACGAACAATCTGCTTGCAATGATCATGGTATACAGTCACTAGTTCTGTGGGCTTTGAATTCTCAATTTGGCAAAAGTGTTCTTCAGGCAGGGCACGACGGGTCAAATAAGAAATTCGGCAACGACCTTCTTGCAATGGGTATGGAGCCTCCATTAATTTTTTTCTATCCATTCTAATGTTGGCCAACGATCTAGTAGTGACCCATAAATGTTTTCTGACCCGTTCGGAGTGGCAGTCGAATGGACATATTGGCCTCCAACAACTATATTGCTTCAACATGGCGAAGTGCCATAGGTTGTTGTCCTGATATTTCGGTGAAGCTCAAATTCTATAATTTTTCTTTCTGCGATGCTCCATCTGGAATCTCCTCTAGTTTTTCAATCTTCACCCTCTTCTTACTTAACTTTCTATCCTTCTTCCCAGTGAGCTTCATCTCAGTGGTTCTTTTCCCATTCTGATTCCTATCTTCTTTAGATATAGTCACTTCGCGTTGCTGAGGTTCTTTCTTAGGGTTTATGGATAACATCTCTTCTTTATCTGTGATAGAGACTTCAGTCTTCTGTGAGTTCTCTGGTGTTCTGGTGACTTTGACATATGTGTTCCTAGTGTGATATAACTTTGATCTGTCCTCCTTTTCTTCAATCAATTGCGCAATCCTTCTAGTCATGAAGTCTTTTAACTATTGTCGTTGTTGTTTTAAGACATTTTCTTCTTCCTTCTTTCTGGCTTGATCTCTTTCAATCCAAGGATTTTCAAATCTGACCAAGTATTCCCCAAAACTTGGTCAAGGGCCAACATATACATGTGGAGTTTATGATAAGTTTGTAAATCATGAAGAGCCTATGATAACTGATGATTTCATAGGAAATTATATGTTCTTAGTTGATCTTAATCCATATGATGTAAACATTGTTTCGTTATCCTCTTGTGAACATTATTTTGATGAAGAAATTGTAGTTTTTGATGATCACAAGTTGATCTCAAAAGGACAAGAAGATGATTAGTCTTCTTGTAGAGGAATAGTCATGGATGAGAAAGAGTCTGTCATAGATGTGCAGCTATTTCCCGAGGAGCAGCATGTTTCTTATCTTCTTTTCAAGAATCCAGTGGCAGCATTCATGGATTTATACTTTTCAGAAAGCTTGAAAGTTTCAGATTTCTTTAGCTTGCCAGTGTTTCTGGGTAAGTATGTTTTCTTGAAAAACTTCTTATCACTATTGTTTCATGTCAAACATTATTTGTTGACTAGTGATAAAGATGAGATTTCTTCAGTATTAAAATTACTTGGATGGTTGTTATGGAAATCATCCTTTAACTAACTCAAATGCAGATGTTGTTAGAGTAGGAGTAGGGAAATAAGCTTGTTTTACGAGCAAGTAGTCATTTTCAGTTGATTGATTCCATGAATAAGCAGAGAAATATATAGGAAGACTACAGGTTCATGAAATATCAATTGTAAAATCTAGATGACTCAATGCCCAATGCTAAAGTCACAAGGTCTGCTAGGTTCTTGGAAACTTCACAGGGAGGCCTCCAACCATAAAGGCCAGATGAGTCCATGCCCAATGTTGAAGGCACAAGGTCTGCTAGGTTCTTGAAACCTCACAGGGATGTTTCATCCCCAACAGGAGCCAGATGTTATCTCCTAAAATAAACCAATCAATTCATTAAGTTTTAGGAGTGATAGCGTAGTCATGAATAAATTTCATTATTAAATTTTTTCAGGCTCATTTTAATGAGTTCTAATTTGTAAATAAATTTCAAACATTTGATTTAGTTCTTATTTCAAAAAACTCAAAATATAGGTTTCGGTGGCTAAGTTCCTTTTCAAAAGGGATTCTAATCCACCGAAATCCCTAGCTTTCGGCGGCTTAAATGCAAAATTCGAGGCTCTCCTAACCACCGAAATCGCAGGGAAATTTGAAATGGTCAGCGCGTCTTATCACATGCCCGAATCATCAGAGGTGAAGTGTTATGATTGCATTTAGCCACCAAAAATACAAAGGAGTTGTTGAATATGACTTGGCAAGAGGTGTTTAAGAGTTATCATGATTATGATTTGATCTATATAACCCTAAAACCCTCCAGATCTTTCTGATCTCTGCGTATCATGACTTTATCATTGTAACTCTAAGTTTCACGAGATCAGGAGGTCTTTGTACTTCCTATCCTTCAAGGTTTATCAAGAAATCATTATCATTTCAATCCTGATTACCTTTTCATATCCCTCAAATTCAGGTCGTGATTAGAACACATTCCTGATATTTCTCCCGTCTTCGCTGAGCCCAAACTTCCCCCATTTTGCGTTGAGTCTGTCTCCCCTAGTCTGAATTGTCTATTGTAGGTATTGGAGCATTCATTTCCAGATGAAGAGTTCCTGGTTGATGAATCCCTGATAGCAACAGTTACAAAGATTCCAAGTACAGGTGAAACATGGTTTAAAACCACCATTACCAAGAACATTGAATTCAGATCATATCTAAAGCCTGAGCATAAGTGCATCATCTGGAAAAAATATATCCCTATGTCTTATTTGGAGAAGAAGTGGCAGCATCTACTGAAGGATATCCTAGTCTATATCACAAGTATGGGAAGGTACTATAGGGTGTTGATTTACCATTTCAAACTAATGAATCACTTCACTGGACAAAGCCCTTTGAATTTGCCCTTCTATCTCCATAAAATTTTAACAAAGATGGCTCACCAAGTCCAAGAAAAATCAAGCATGGTTCAAAGAATGATTTTTTATCATGGCCTCATTAAACTCATAGTCCTCGAGCAGCTATAGAGGAAGGGAAAGAACTGGGGATATTTCCTTTTCTGGAATGAGTTTGAGACAAAGACACAGCTTGATGACAAGTAGAAATCTTCTTCTAAGAAATCTTCTACTCCTAGAAATGGAAAGAGAAAGAGGAGAGCCATCTCTCTAGTAGAATTTGATCAGCCTTCCTCTTCTTCTAAGACTAAGAAGGCCAAGAAAAAGTTAGATTTTAGTAAGGCTACAGAGGAAGAAACTTTCCCAGAGACTAAGAAAATCCTCAATCTCCCCTACACAAACTCTGAGGATGATGAACAGCAAGAGAAGATGATAGAGCATCAAGACTTTCCTTCACCAACACCTCCAGAATATCAAGAGTTGCAGGTTGCTAAAGCATCAACCAGCAAGCCAAAGAAGTCTTCATCACATAAGATCAATCAGCTTCTCAGGCAGGTATATGAACTTGAAGTTCTTGAAAGAGAGATTAAGAAAAGAGATGAAAATTTGACACAGAGCAATGTTGAATTATATGATTCTTTCCATAAGCTTGCTAAGATGTATGTTAAAATGGAGAAAAAGAACAGAAAGATGATTGAAGAAAACAAGAAAATACATAGGGTTTCTAGGCATTCGAAATTTATTCTCATGCTTCAAAAGGCAAAGAATATAGTTCACACAGGCCTGAAAGATCTTGCTCAGGCTGTAGAAATCGTAAATGAACAGCCTTGAAAATCAGAAGCTTGGGAAGAAATGCATTTTGCAATTTTGAAGACTGTTTTAAAACAGATCTTTCGATGGCTTAGGTGAACATTTCAACTGTTCATTAGCCACCGAAAGTGGATCTTTTGGTAGCTAACCAGCCCATATTTTGTCTATTTAAGCCACCGAAAGCACTGGCGGGGCAGAGAGGTATTAGTTTTGCACAGATCCAAGGTTTTATTAGCCAAATGCCTCAGGAGTAGTTCCAAACGATAGATAATAATTAAAGTCATCATTATAAATATTCTATTTTGGTTTTGGAGATGCCTAGCAAGGTGGAAAGGTTAAATTGGTTACCTATTTTCTAGGCAAAATACTGTCTTGTTGCCAATAGGTGGAAATTTTGACTTGTCCCATATCTTATGAAGATCCATCAACCTTGGAAGGATTACTACACCTGTCGAATATTTTAAAGGACATGAATATCACTTGATATAAGGAGTTGATCTAATTTATAGGATCTGTGCCTATTTTCTTATGTCAGTTATTGATTTTCTATTTTGGTAAATTGGATCCAGTATTCTAGGATCTAGATATCTGATGTAAAGGCTATAAAGCCACAAACTTTTGAGGAACCAAGGGTTCAATTCTGGATACAGAAACCATGTTTCTATTGTAATAGACTCTCATATATATAATATGAATCACAGTTTGCTTTCATTATTGATGTCAGACTGCCATTACCTTTCTCTTTCTGTACTTTTATTCAATTTTGTCATAACTACTAATGATTGTTATCTCATTTTGTTAGTTCATAGGCTTGATTTAATAGTAATCTACACTATCTTATTTAACCCATCACATGTGTGTTCTGGTTAATAAGCATAGCATTCTTCATCCACCATTAAGTTACCTATCTAATCATTAATTCTTGAAAGCATTTTTTCATTTGGCTATATACTTTTGACTGTCTTGATACTAATCCAATAGGTCTGTTATGCCATTGATCCAAATATAAACATAAAACCAAAACACATTTTAAGTTACCATGCTTCTTCAAGCTACAACCTAAGAAGGACTCCTGGAGTGATAACAAAACATATCTCATGTTGTTGATTTTTGTCCATCGACCATCCACATTTAAACCAACATCCACCCCAAATACTGATGGGTATTGGGCTTACCCTCTCTACAATCAGAGGGTGACTTATGGTGCTAACATTTCTGGCGCCTTTGTCGGGGACGAATTGAATATTTTCCCTGGGGAGAATGACAACGAACTTCTGATTTTGAAGGTGCATCAGACATCAGAACCTTTGAATATTACGCTTGCACCTGGCGACTCCACCGAGGTGACTCCACTATTGTAGTGTGGCTGCTTCTAGCCACACCTGGTAACCCCTCGGGAAACACAATGATCAGATCTGGTCTTTGATGGTGAAAAAAGACTAGACACACTCATTCTGCATATCATTCACCTGGTGACTCCATGGTTAAAGGATCGATGGCGACTCCACTAGTTCGAAATGGAAAGAATTTAGGCTCGAAGGTTTTCTCCTCTTAATTTTTTTGTTGTTCCTAGTTTTTCTAATGTTGTTCCTGCTCAATTGTTGATATTGAGAGGGGGGTGAATTAGTATCAAGTAAAATTTAAAACCTTTTTCAAATTATACTTAAACTATTCAATTATATCCAATGAGCAATGAACAATAGTATAAGAGCTACACCATGCACAATATATGAGAAATAATCAATAGTTATTGTTCAAGGGAAGTAATGACTTCCAAAGGTAGCTACAGCTTCCAAATGTAAAAGGAGGGATAAACCTCCAAGAGGAATATACAATCCTCCAATATCAAGAGAGAGTTGAACTCTCCATCCTTACCCCTTCTTTCCACCCAAGAATATATGAGAGATAATAAAACTTTACATTAAATCATCACCATCAACCAATCATCACATAGAACCTGATAATGCTTCCTGAGACTTATTCAATTTCTGCAATTCTTCAATTCTTGGAGTACTCTGATCCTATAGATAATATTACTCAATGTATTCTCTGAAACTCCTCCAATTTTCACTCCTTGAATCCTCCCCAAAAAGAGGTTATAGAAAGAATGGTAGACTTTATTCAATTATGGTCTATTCATGAGAGTGAACTTGCAAAGAATGCCCCGCACTCAATAATTAACATCCAATTCTAAAACACACACACAAGAAACTAAAGTCTGTACTCTTTCCAATGAAATTTGTCCCACTTCATTTGGATTCTCGATGAATAAGTTATGACTATTTTACCTGGGACACCTTTTTATTGACTAGCTTCAAGACTAGTCACAAGCCCTATCTTCCACAGAGTGTATCTCCATAATTATAGCGAATCAAGAGCTGAAATTTTTACCAAAGGTACCTTGATATGTCTTCTCAATACCATAGTGATTTCACCATCTGAATCATTCTAGAAAAAAAATTATAGAAAAAATGGTAAGATGACCTGAAAATAACATACCTTAGAACACATCACCAAAAGACTTCATCCTCCCTTGA
>ML792800.1:162803-182981 GCA_009831015.1 Picea engelmannii | reverse complement strand
CAACTTTTTTGTTGTCAATAGTAGCTCCCCTTTTGTGTGATCCAATTCTGCTTTCAATTTCTCATAATCTTCTAATTGTTCCTTCAAGCTATTAATGGTCTTTTCAAGCTTGTAATTCTCTTCTTCACAACTACTCAATTCACTTTTTAGTATTATTCTTGTGTTTCTAAGCTTGTTATTTTCAGTTTCAACATGCTTCAAATTTTCAAGATTCTCATCTTCTTGTTCACTCTCTGCATTGTCTTTGTATCCCCAAAAGGAATCAAGGTTGGTTTCTTCATCTGAATCTTCTTCACAAATGATTTCTTCTTCTTTAGAATTCTTATGATCATCATCCTGGGTTTCTTGGGTTATGAAGAGGTCTTCTCCTCCATCATTATCTTCTTCATCACTCTCATCTGAGGAGATGTCATCATTCTTGGAGTAGAAGCTCTTTTTATTGTTGAGACTTTTCTTTTTATAGTAATAGTTTTCAACAATATGTCCTATTCTACCACAATTAAAGCATTTCAGAGGAGGCTTACCTTTGTATCTTACACTTCCTTTCTGGAACCTTCTTATGAAATTTGTTATTTCTTCATCAAGGTTGTTATCCTTGTATTTTGTCTTCTTTATGGCTTTAAAGGCTACTTCATTGTTTTTCTGGTCACTTTCTGTACCTGTTCTCATTTCATATGCCATAAGAGTCCCATGTAATTCATCCATTGTCATTTTGGTCAAGGTTGCAATATCTTCCCTTTCATTCATCTTCAAATTTTCAAATTCTGCTCTATGTCGTTGAAGCTTGACTTGCTTAACTTTTGGCTCACCTTCGTAGATAGTCTTGAGTTTGTCCCATACCTCTTTAGCAGTGTTGCATCCCATCACTTTTCTAGCAATGGTTGGTGCCAATGATGCTAGAATAACATGTTTGGATTTCGAATTACAACTCATAAGCTTCTTCTCATTTGGATCGGTTGGACCATTATTTGGGATTACATAGCCATTTACAACTAAGTACCAAATGTCTATTCCCAAATCCGTTAGGTAAGTTTTCACTCTATCATTCCAGTATGCATAATTTCTTCCATCAAATTTTTGAATCTCATTTGAAATGTGCACATGGTCATCCATATCTGCTCAGAATTTTCTTTCCAGTGGTTAAACTGTTCTGAAGGCAACTTGCTCTGATACCAATTGTTGATACTAAGAGGGGGGTGAATCAGTACCAAGTACAATTTAAAACCTTTTTCAAATTATACTTAAACCATTCAACTATATCCAATGAGCAATGAACAATAGTATAAGAGTTACATCAATACACCACAATACACCATGCACAATATATGAGAAATAATCAATAGTTACTGTTCAAGGGAAGTAATGCCTTCCAAAGGTAGCTACAGCTTCCAAATGTAAAGGGAAGGATAAACCTCCAAGAGGAAGATACAATCCTCCAATATCAAGAGAGATTTGAACTCTCCATCCTTTCCCCTTCCTTCGACCCAAGAATATATGAGAGATATAAAACTTTACATTAAATCATCACCATCAACCAATCATCACATAGGACCTGATCATGCTTCCTGAGACTCTTCAATTTCTGCAATTATTCAATTCTTGGAGTACTCTGATCCTGTATATAATATTACTCAGTGTATTCTCTGAAACTCCTCCAATTTTCACTCCTTGAATCCTCCCCAAAAAGAGGATATAGAAAGAATGGTAGACTTTTTTCAATTCTTGTCTATTCAGGAGAGTGAACTTGCATAGAATGCCCCGCGCTCAATAATTAACATATGATTCTGAAACTTACACAAAAGAAACTACAGTACTTACTCTTTCCAATGAAATTCGTCCCACTTCATTTGGATTTTTGATGAATAAGTTATGATTGTTTTACCCGGGACACCTGTTTATTGACTAGCTTCGGGACTGGTCACAAACCCTATCTTCCACAGAGTGTATCTCCATAATTATAGTGAATCAAGAGATGAAATTTTTACCAGAGGTACCTTGATATGTCTTCTCAATACCATAGCTATTTCACCATATGAATAATTCTAGAAAAAAAATTATAGAAAAAATGGTAAGATGACCTGAAAATAGCATACCTTGGAACACATCACCAAAAGACTTCATCCTCCCTTGAAATCTGGCCTTATTTTCTTCTTATTTTCTCTTAAATTCAACTTGTATCAAATGAATGTATAATGATGTTTATTTATACCATTTATGTCACTTCCTTTTAACATTAGGGCTGACCTGACACTTTCTTATTTTGTAATTCTTTTCTTTAATTATCTTCAGGGCCTACATGTACTTCCTTCTTCAATTCACTTTATCATCTTCAAAAATTCATTTCTCCTCAACCATGACGATCCACATGACGTGCCACATACCACTGGAAATAGCATGATGTATACTATCCATCCATGGGTGTTGTATCTGTATGTGCATTATCCTTCATGTCCAAATACCTTCATCAATCTTGCGGTCCAAAACCCATGACTAGGGTTGACATCAATGACAACAACCAATCTTGCAATAGCAATGTGGCTGCTTCTGGCCACACCTGGTTACCCCTTAGGAGAACAGAATGATTAGATATGGTCTTTGATGGTGAACAAAGACCGGACACACTCATTCTACATATCATTCACCTAGCAACTCCATGGTTAAAGGATCGATTGGTGACTCCACTAATTTGAAATGGAAAGAATCCTAGCTCAAAGGTTTGCTCCTCTTAATTTTTTTGTTGTTTCTAGTTTTCCTAATGTTGTTCCTGCTCAAAATGAATGGGATGATTATTTTCCCATATTTAGAGAGCGTAAAGAGGACAATCCTAATCAGCACCTCCATGAGTTTCATGAACTCATGCATCAGTGGGAGATACATCATGAGGATGAATTATTGAAGATGTTAATGTTCTCATTAGCAGGGGACGCTCATGATTGGTATCATTCTTTACCCCTTGCTAGCATTTCTTCACTGGGATAATTTCATGCAGCCTTCACTAGGCACTATCAAACATTTTATTCCTCTGAGTCTATCTGTCATGGTTGTCGTGAGGAATATGAAGACAGTGATCAAGATTTGGTTGATTTTGCTAGAGCCTAGGAGGATGAGGACCATGAGGAGGGAAAAGATGATCTAAGTGAGCTGATGGAACTGGTAAAATCTCTTTTTGAAGAGCTAGACGAATTAAAGGCAGATCGTGATTGTTGCCTTTTTTAGGAAAGTGCAGAAGATTTTCCAGTTCTCGAAGAAGAATTTCTTAGCTACTCTACTGAGGATGATAATAAAGATTTCAAAACTATAGAGACCTTGCATTCTTCTTCTGTGGTGCTTGTTGTCCTTAGATTTGATGATTTTTCGGATGAAGAGCAGTAGAGCCCCACATCACAGTTTGTTGACCTGGGGAGCAACCAGCCTATATATGACAGCTATGAATCAAATTCTGAGATGGATATGCAGGTTTTCCAAGAACAGACTACAGATACTTATCCTTCATTCACTAACGGAGATCATCATGAGGAGGCCAGCCATCCCGAGCAGTATGACGAAGAAAAAACCCTTCCTGTGGGTCCTGTTTATGATGATTATGAATCTGAACCTTGGCAAAGCCAAGAAGGAGAACCAAAGGAGCAGCAAAAGGAGTGGTTTATCTCCTATTCAGAGCCTATCTGTGAGTAGCCATTGCCTGATATAAGTCAGCCTATGCCAGCTTCTCACCCACCTAAGCTTTCTAGAGAAATCCAGCAATGTGTGAGCAGTTGTGTAGTAGAGGAGGTTGTCTGTTACAAAGTTTTGGAGTTTTCCCCTGGTCCTATGAACCTATGAAGGAATACATGGAGTTGTATTTCCTTCACGTTTCAAAGTTTCCCAGATTCATCCTAACCTCGTCATTAGGATTAAAGATGAAGAATATAATTGTTTTGCTGCCACGGTTGCATTATTAGTTATCAATCATCGGCAGAATGAAGGAACTTCCAGTTAGGAAGTTACTTGAATGGTTGTGGTGGAATTTTGCGTTCACCTAGCACTATGTAACAAATTATTAGTTTAGGACTGTACATAAATAAGCTCCTTGGAGCATATGTGTTTATTTATTTATTTTACTTATTGCCCTGTGTTCTTCAGCAGAACGTGTTTCGATCTTGACTCCATAGCCCAATGCAGAAGGCGATTGGCACTACAAAAGGATATCTTAGAGCCTCGCAGAGAGGACTCTATCCCCCATGGAGCCTAATGTTAGCACATATATTTGTAAGGGGGTGTTTTCCCTAAGGAATTGGCCCTTAGGCGGAGGAAATGCGAGAAAAGGGGTTTAAAGGCCCACCATATGCATTTTATCCAAAGTCGGGGTGTATGAAGGTGGGGGACAGATGGCAGTAGATCGGATTTTCATGGTTTCGTGACTCGAGAGATGCAGAGTTAAGAGTTTTTATAGCTTGCGATGTCTGAAATCGCAAAAAGATCACAGTCGTTGATCAAAAGAGAGATCTGGACCGTTGGATCATCTTTTCGCTATTTCATGAGTCGGGAAAGTAAGAGGGTAGATTCTTGAAGACTCACGAAGTGCGGAGTTCTGAAATGATCTTGGTCGTCCATTCCAAAAGGACATGTGATGTGGTATCAGCATGGAGGAAGTCATTTTAGGAAATTTGAAGTGAGAAATGTCGATGGCCCAACATCCTGAAATTTCAATGTTCATCAGGGTTGTCTGATGCAAAGGGACACATGTCGCCCAATCCAAATACTCGTGATTTCATGACTCGGAGATTTCAGCATGGAACACCATGCGAACTCACGAAACGCAAAATCCCGAAACACCTGGGAATTAGGCACATAGTCGCAGCCCACGTTCATATGAAAAGAGGGTCCAAGAGGAAAGCGCCCATCACGAGGAGCCTTAGCCGTCATATGCATAGCAGATCTGATCATTGATCTGAGTACTGTGATTTCACAGTATTGGGATTCGAGGTTTCTATTGTCGAGTGATATGAGGACTCTCGAGACAAGAAATCCTAATGCGCCCTTCGAAGTTTAGTGTCGAGTCATGGCATGTGGTCACATGCAAGTAAAAGTGCAAGTTCCCTAGATCTGTGTCAAAGAGAGAAGGTGCCTGCGATCATTACAAAGTGAAGCCTTCATGGTTTCAAAATCATGGGTGAGCATAGCAGTCCACCAACAGTGCACAGTAGCCCCTGGGCATTTAGCCTTGTTGTGTTCCCCAGAAGGAGTAGTAAATGAAAAAGGAGTGGTAGTTGAAGTTTCAACTCACTCCATAAATGAAAATTGTGGAGGGTCTGGTTGTAGAGATATAATTGTCATCCAGATCCCCCCCTCAATGGACGATTTTTATTGCAAATCCCATGCTGAGTTATGGTGGTGTCTGACAAGGGGATACCTGCATAGTCTGACTGAGAAGACATCGTGCTATGGAAATTCGAGCATGCCTTTGCTGGGAAAATTTTTGAGTATATGTATAGAGTTCTGTTATTTTGAAAAGCGTCTTTGGTTGAGTAGAGCTCCCAATCTATAATTTTGTTCTACCAAAGTTGTTCTCTGGTTATGTAATCAATTTGAGACTTTCATGTTAATAGAAGCCAGCTTCCTTTCTCTTTCATTTTGTCTGTAAAGATGTTTAAAACACCTGGGCATGGACGATCGAGTCGAGGATCATTATACTGTTGTAATGGAGGTTTGATTATAGCAGTATCATGGTCAGTTTAATCCATTTCCCTGTGTATCTGTTTCCTTCTAACATTGAATGGCTCGGTCATGGACGATCCAGTTTTGGCCATCAACCATCCACATTTAAATCAACATCCACCCCAAATACTAATGGGTGTTGGGCTTACCCTCTCTACAATCGGAGGGTGACTTCTGGTGCTAACACATACCACAGTTCATAAGGTGTCTTGTCACTATGTGGTCTGAGGTGGGCTTTGTTAAGAATATGGATTTTTGTGTGTATTGCTTCTACCCAGTAAGTTTGACCAATGTTCTTTTCATTCATCATTGACTTGATCATTTGCTAAACTATTATGTTTTGCCTCTCAACTACTCCATTTTGTTGTGGATTTCTTGGGATTGTGTATTCTCTATTGATCCCATGTTTATCACAAAATTCCTTGAAATCACTTGACATAAATTATCCTCCTCTGTCTGATCTTACTGCCTTTAACTTGTTTCCTGTTTGATTCTCAGTTAAAGCCTTAAATATTTTAAATTTCTCAAATGCTTCAGCTTTTTCTTTGAGAAAAGAAACCCAAGTGAGTCTACAGTAATCATCAATGATCAACATAAAGTAGTTTTCCTTCCCTATTCCTTCCTGTCTTGATGGTCCACATAAATCCATATGAACTAATTCAAGTGGTTTCTTTATTGAAGTAGAACTCTTGGATTTAAACTGTGTCCCGGTTAGCTTTCCTACTTGGCAGGATTTACACAAAGAATCTTGTGGCTTTGATATTCTTGGAAGATATTTTATTGCCTCAAGATTTTTGAGCTTGATTAAGTCATCAAAGTTTAGATGTCCAAGTCTCCTATGCCATAACCATATTTCATCATGCTTTCTTATATGACACTCTTCTCTATATTCTTTCAGCACATATACATTATTATTTGTCCTTATGCCTTTAGCCACCACTTGTTCTGAGTTTACAGACTTTATCTTACAATCTTTGGAAGTGAACACCACTTCACATCTTCTATCACACATTTGAATTACACTAAGAAAATTGTGTTTCAGCCCATCTACAAGCAGAACATCCCATTACTCAAACTCAACATCCCTTTACCCTTGATTTTACCCGGTTCATCATTTCCAAAGGTTACATTTCTTGTTTTTCTTTTACTTATAGAAAAAAACTTATCCTTTTCTCCAGTCATGTGCTTGGAACATCCACTGTCTATATACCAGGGGTCTTTTTTTTTGAGCTGAAAGTACTAGACCACATTTTTCACTATCTTTCTTTTTCCATGTGTTGGCATTTCTAGCTAAGGGTTTTATCCTTGGATTTTCCTTGTAATTCTTCAAATGGCAGTTTGCAGCTTTGTGGCCGAAGTTATGATAGTTATAACATCCAAGCTCATTGTTCAATAGGTAAAAGTGATTGGTGCTACATTGTCTACTCATTGGCTGCTTAGTTCTATGTTGCAAAGATTGTTTATTTCTTGACTTCGTTAGTTGCATGTCTCTAAAATTAATTTGACAATTTGCAAACTTATGACCAAAATTAGAGCAGTAAAAATAGTAACCATGGAATAAATTTTGGTACCTGAAGGATGGCCTTATTCTTTGAATTTGTTGCTCCATCTTATGACATCTTTGTTTTTTATGGGATCATCTTGTATTTATTAGCTTTTGGTGGCATAATACTCACATGGTCTGATTGTCTGCTGACTTGGAACTTGATCATCTTTACTGGCTCTTTTCTTTCTAGTTGTCTACTACTTGAACCACTTACATAACCTAAAACAATCTTCAACAAAGGAGATCTTTGTTTTCTCATAATTTCATTTAGTTATGTTGAGTCTTTAATGCTTGGAAGATTTTGGAGATACAATGCTTTAAACTTCTCCATCTCTTTTCTGGTTTTTACTACCTCTTCTTCCAAAGCTTCACATCTTGCCTTCTTCTCTGATAATTGTTGTTTCAGAATGTCCTCTATTTTTTTTCCTCTTCTAATTCCACTTTTAGTAGGGCAAATTCTTCATCAAGTTTTTCACTGTCTTTCTCGAACTGTATCATCAATTGTTTTTGCTTTTTCTTCTTAGATCTGAGTCTAGCAATTTCTTCTAGGGAACTGATCAGTTCTCCTTCCAAGTCAACCACAACCTCTTCAGCATTAACATCACTTCCTGTGCTTTTATTATCATAATCCTCTTTGGCCATTAGCATAAATTCATTAACCTTATCTTCACAAGAAGAGTCATTATATGTGTCTCCTGAAGAGTCATCATTGTTTACACATAAACATTTCTTTTTACCAAATCTCTTGGATTTGTACTTCTCTTCAACTTCATAGTTTCGGTACTTATTCTTGTGTGGACACTTAGATGCAAAGTGACCTATCTTTCCACAATTAAAACATTTGAAGGGAAACTTGCCTTGGTACCTGCCTAATCCTTTCTTTAGTCTTCTCACAAATTTTGCTTCAATTTCATCAGGCTCAGAATCCTCATTCTTCTCTACTTTAAATGATGCTTCTCTAGAGGTGGTTTTATCTTTAACTATCCTCATTTCATATGCAGTCAATGTTCCTGGAAGTTGATCAAAATAAAAATCTTTTAGATCATTAAGTTATTCTATAGGAGAGACCTTTGGGTTGAACCTATCTGGCAGAGATCTCAAACTTTTCTGAACTAAAGAGGCTTCTTCAATTTTTTCACCAAGTGTTTTCATTGCATTTACTAGTTCTTCAACTCTCAGAAAGTATTTCCCAAAAGTTTCATCCTCTTTCATATTTAGTTGTTCAAACTATACTTTGTAGGTTTGAAGCTTGATGTCCTTTACCTTCTCATTACCTTCATAACTACTAAAGAGTTTGTCCCACATTTATTTGGCAGATTCTAAGTACATAACATTTACAAATTCTGCTTCTACAAGCCCACTTAGAATAACATTCATAGCCTTAGCGTTGAAGATGAATTATAGATTGTCATCTTTAGAAGCTAGTACAACCGGATTTACATAACCAGTCTCTACCACATCCCAGACATCTGCACCTAAATCCATTATGTAGGTTCTCATCCTAACTTTCCAAAAGGAAAATTTTGTTCCATTGAACAGGGGGGCCTTATTGGTTGAAGTTCCTTCATGGCTAGTCATGTTTAAGATCTAGGATCTACCCTTAGATAAAAGGAACCCACTCTAATACCAACTGTTGGACAACTGAGAGGGGGGGTGAATCAGTTGTTACTGTGCTTAAACAATTATGCCCATTTTAAACTCTTTACAGAAAACTCAATGATGATCACAATAATGTGGGGAAGTAAGCAATAGAATATTCAACATCAATCACACACATGAAATATATAGAGATTGTTGGGCCTTGGTTATGGATTAAAAAAGAAAGTGAAGAAAAAGTGAAGGAAAGGTGAAGTACGAACTGCGCAGAAGGCACATTGACTGAGAATGGGTCGAAGTGGTCAAAGAAGTAGAAAAGAAGGAGAAAAGTAAGGGAAAACAAGTCATTGGATAAGAAGGTCGAGGAGAATAGATCATCAAGGAGGACAGATCATGGAAAACTCAACAAGCGGAAAAATCCACCAATGGATGCTTTGGAGCACTTTGTGGGAAAGATGGAAAGACAGACTGGAAAAGCCCGAAAAAACTGGGTCAAGTTGAACTAAGGTCTTAGACACCTAGAGTTTTGGTATTTAGGGTTTAGACACCTAGGTTTTGACCTAAGGTTGTCCGAGAGATATCATAATGTATAAATAAAGGTTTGGAGGACCTGGGATGGGTTGTTGAGACTGAGGTTCATTATTGGTTGTTTTCATTATGGGTTGAGAGAGAGGGACTATTGTTGTGAGGGAGAGAAGTGTTGTGTGTGAGAGCACTTGGGTATTGTAAGATCTTCAGCTGGGTGTGAAGATCAACCTTGCAACTGAGTGCACAGGAAGGGGAGAGAAGAGAGAAAGAGAAAGAGATCTACAAGCTGAGAGCGCAAATAGAACTATATATTTTCATATAATATCAAGAAACGTAGTTCTGTGGACGTAGCCCTAGGGAGAGAGTGAACCACATATATCTTGTTGTTCTGTGTGATTGATGTTGTGTTCTTTTACCTTCTGATTATTTTGTTATTGCATCATTGTGTTAGATCTGAAATATAGTTGCGTAGTAGGCTTGAAGAAGAAAAATAATAACTAGGTTGTTGTGTGTTGTTTCCTTGGATCCACATTGTATTCCCTCTGGTTGTAGACACATGTGTCCTGCAACCCCCTATTGATACTTTGGGTGAGATTTCATCTGCTTCACAGGTGTTGTCGAAAGGGCCAGTACTTAGGACTTGTTGGTGTGTTGTTAGAGTTGAACCCTAGGTCTGCCCCTCTATCCCAACAAATGGTTCCATTTCCAGGACCGAGATCTTCTTGAGGGAATGTCAAGGTGGTTTCCATTGAAGATAGAGATTCAGAAGTGGATAGAAGAACAAGAAAAGGACTTCGCAGAATCTCAGAACAAGAACCCTAATCTAAGTACAGAAGATTGGTTGGGAAAGTATATCTTTACTAATCTACACGAGACATTCTTTGGAGGAATTCATAAGGAGCTATACGAGTGGTTAGCCAGATTAGCAGATACCCAGTTTGAGATTAGATCTAGACCACCTATGGTTTGGACATCGAAGTTGATCAAGAAGGTCAAGAGAGTTGATAACGCTGTGTCAAGAGCAGTAGATCATTGGTTTGATAGCACCATTGGAGGGTATATTACCGAGTTTGATATTGACAGAGTAGACTCATATAGCCAAGACGAGAGATATTTCTTTAAAGGCTTTAGAGGAAAATTTTTACACTTTTTGAAGTTGAATATCAAGATACTATTGCATGAGAAGAACATCTTGAAGATATAGTAGTTGGTCAGATTGAAAAGCTAATGTTCAAGAACTTAGATAGCGACAACGACATAGAAGTTGGACATACACGCAGTGGGAGGGCCTTTAGAGAGGTTCCTCTACTGAACTTGTTTGAGTAGATCCATGAACCACTAGAATTGGATGAAGGGTTCTACAGTGAAGAGGAAGAAGTGTTATTGAACGAGGAACATTCAGGGTCCGCCAGGCCAGAGGAAGAGAAGACTGCAGAGCCTCGCCGAGAAGAATCAGAAACTTTAGGAACTGCGCAGACTATTGAAGTAAGTACTATTACTACTCCTGTTGTTTTAGCAGCGTTAAGTAGTCAAAGTAACCAGAGAAGTCAGAATAATCAGAGAACTCGGAGCACTGTTACCAGTAGTTCAACACATATTCAGTTAGGAAACCTAGGAAGATCTATGGCAGATGAAATGAGGCTACATATCTTTAGGGGAGATGGATCCGAAGATCCTGATCAACACGATTTTCTATGCGAAGCAGTATGGGGTATTAAGTAGGTCAATGACGAAGTTGTTAAGAGAGATCAGTTCAGTACTACCTTGAGAGACTGCGCACTGAGCTGGTACATGAAGTTTTTTTAAAGGAGTTGCACAGCCTAAATTATCCAAGTGGATATTGGTGGCCACCCACCTATTCCACTTGGACCCAAACCATTGTTTCTTTTAGTTTTTCAGTTTCCTTAATTGTAGCACAATTTACTATTTTTAGCAGTTTTTCGGGTCCTAAACTTTCGGAGCCGTTTTGAGGCCCTAAACGACGTTTTTTGGGCATCAATGGTTCGGTGAATATGAATCCATTCTAGTCTCGATATTCATTGTCAGTAGTGTAGTCCTCGTATATATCTTTCTAACGATGTATCATGTGCATCAAACAAAGATAGTATGCCAAAGTTACGACCCCGGGAAATTGATTTTCCAATTTACCCCAACGGGGCCCATATTATGGCGTTTCATCTCCTAGGGTTAGGTTTTTGGTTGTTTAGGGATTTCCATTGTTTCACAATAATATATAGGCCTTCTAGCCTCATTGTAACATAGAGTTTATAGGCCAGTAGCCACCACATCTCTTCTCAGAGATAAGCTACTAGCGTCCGAGCTATTTTATTTCTATTCTGTCTGTAAGCATATTTCAGTCATTTGTTGTTAATGAAATGAAATTTTACTTCCGCTGCATCTTTACGTCTATATGTATTTATGTATTTCATTGTGTTCTTGCATAAATCTAGATCAGTGGTATCAAATCAGTCTTCTCTTTCTCGATCCTTCTTTGCATGTCCCCAACGAGGTCAGGGTATAAGGAGTTAGGGATTGATCTGGTTGAACCGTTGCAAGATCATCCTCACAAACCCCGAGGGCCACCCATGGGGGAAGAAAAGAAAGATGAGGGAGCAAGAGATCCTATCAAAATATTGCTCGAGGAGACCCTCGAGAAACAAAGGAACACGATGATGGACAAATTTTCCCAGATCCTTCAACGGCTACCCACTGGCAGCGCATCTACATCCATCATCCACTCCCCATGCCCCTGTTCAAGGGTACAAACCTATGAATTACTTTCTTCCACACCAACAACTGAATCTACCCAAATCTTCACATTATTTGCAATCTGCTTATGGTCCCACCGGTTTACCGACGGGACTCCATCCCCAAAGTCACCAGTACCCACTTGTGAATAGACAGTTACCTTTCTTAGCCACTCTGGACCTCTCGGATCTGTCAAGGATTTTAAATGATCCAATCTATCACTCTCCTCAATGGCCCTCCATACCAGCCAAATTACCATCCGACATCCCTAAATTCGATGGAAAACCGAGAGAGGACCCGAACAATCACGTAATGACTTTTCACCTTTGGTGTTCATCCAACTCCTTGATGGATGACTCTATTCGTTTACGCCTTTTTCAGCGAACCCTCACAGGTTCCACCGCGAAGTGGTATATCGAGTTACCGTGAGGCTTCTTCACTGACTTCAACACCCTCTCTATGGCTTTCCTCACCCACTACCAGTTACCGATTCACTATGAAATGGGAACCGAGATTTTGAGTTCTTTCAAACAAACCAAAGCCACTCATATCTCTGATCACATTCATGAGTGGCGATGGAGACGACGTCTCATCAATCTCGAACTTCCCGATCAGTTTCTAGCAGAATGGTTCACGAAATCATTCATGAACAACATCGTTCGTGACATCGCCATGGGTGGAGTTGTCACAAAAGAATAGGCCATCAGTCGTTCCCAATACCTATACCTCGTTTACTCACAGACGGGTACTCTTTACGACTTACTACCTGATGCACCTCGTCCTTCTACTTCTACTACTTCAACCATTCATGTTGCTTCTCATGCAGCTGACGATGTGATTGGCACCTTCCATGCCCAACCTCATTCCATCTAGACCTCTAGAAACAACCCCAAACCCATTTCTTCTAATGTTCAAAATGCTCTATCTCCTACCCCTCCCACCGGCAAGACTTATGAGGTAAATTTTGTTGAATCTACCCCCACTGGAAAAAATAAATCCAAAAAAGGAAAGGGTAAGAACAAGGAGGATAAAAGTAATCCGCAAACTGAGAAAACCAAAACACTGCCTGTCGACGATAGGGATAAACGCAAACCCCAATATCCTTGTCTTATCTGTGGTGATGATCACTACACTAAGGATTGTCCATGACGAGTCGAGATTACTAAGTTCCTTCAAGGGACCACGAAACCACCCACTCCGGCCGTATTGTCCCAACCCTTCCCTTCTCAACAACAGGCCCAAATAGTTAATCATGACCAACCTTCCCCCTCCAATACATCCTATGTCTTAATGTGTACAGGTGATTCAAAGAAGAATGACATCACTTACCACTCGAGCCAAAGATTATCCTTCATCCAAAGAGAAATTTGATGCAATACCTCCTTCGTTAGTCCAACCATCTCCCACGACTCCACCTACCAACGGTCCTCTTCATCTCAAACGACCGAGCCTAGACACAGTTCTTTGCCCTCCTTCAAAGGGTATCATTCGAAAATTGACTTTCAATCCTCATGCATGTTCTTCCCAGAACTACAGTATTGTTGAAGATCTGGCCCAAGCACCATCCGCAATGTCAGCCCTCGAAGTCCTTCAAAATTGTCCTATACAATGGAAGGCACTGTTGAAAGCTATTGGCGGAATCGACCCTATGGATACAAATTTAATAATTTTTGACTTGGAAGATCATATCCCAAGGTTACCCCCTCAACTCGCATTCCAAATACAAGTTATTGTCTCCAACAAAAACATTTGTAGGACAGTTATTGATGAGGGTGCCTCAACGTGTGTCATGTTTATTGCCTGCTGGAAAGCCATCGGCTCTCCTCCTTTGAATAACCACAACATGCTCAAAGCCTTCAATGGCTCTGTTTTTAAGTCTTATGGTGTCCTCCCTTCATTGCCTATTATGTTAGAAGGCAAAACAGTCCAATTTGAAGTGGAGGTCTTTGACGCTCCTCTGGATTACAACCTTCTACTTGGTCGTAGCTAGATTGATTCCATGCATGCAATTGTGTCAACTCTTTTCTACGTCGTGTGTTTCCCACATCAAGGAAAAGTATTGACCGTTGACCAATTGGATTTCTTCCTCTTCGATACATGTGCCGGCAATGTACCATTCATTGCAACCCCCCCCCCAAGATACGAGAAAGTCGGTGTGGGTCTTATTAAAGATTCCTCATTAATGGGTACTTTCCCCATACCACCACCCGATGTTCCACATCTATTTGTTGCCTCGATCAACATGATCTCCACCTCTGTTCATGGAACCCCTACGTCTTACGACCCATGGATGGTACCCAACCTTGACGATAATATTCTTTATGGCGATGAAATGCCTTTGAGTCCGATCGAATCCGCTTATCAAGCCATTCAATTGGAAACCCCTGCTACCCCCTCTCTTGGTGATTTATCTCCAAACCCTTTCTACATCATTTTTCCCATGAACGAGATGATTATGTCTATTATGTCCATGGAAGACACCCCTTGGGATGATGGACATCATCGTTCCATCCTCTTCATGGAATAACACACTATCGAGGGTTACCAATGGATCTCGACCTCGTCGACCGTTGTCATCATTTCTACCATTCCTGAGTCTACACATGATTTTTTCTACACCTCATTCCATGCACCATGTAGATCATCCAATACACCTCTGTGCCATTTTCCTTCGATGTTAGTTTTACCATATAAACTTGAATCCCCACAAATGTGTTTTCTACGTAGAATCCAGCCGACTTCTGGGCTTTATTTTTTCACGTCAAGGGATCAGGGTAGATCCTTTAAAGGTTGAGGAGATTCTCAATATCCCTCCTCCTTCCTCACTTCGCTAGTTACAAAGTTTGCAAGGGAAGGCAAAATTTCTTCGTCGCTTCATCCCAAACTATGTTGAGCTAACTCTTGTATTTACACGACTGCTCAAAAAAGGTTCTGAGTTCATATGGGATACCACTGCCAACAAAGCTTTTGAAGCTTTGAAACTATCTTTGACACGTACCCCACTACTCTCCCCACCTAATTACAGTCGGGATTATTTCCTTTACCTCGCAGCCTCGAACTATACCATCGCTATGGTTCTCATCCAGGAGGATGATTGTCATGATGAACATGTCATTTATTACTTGAGTCAGAGTCTCACGACTACCAAAACCAAGTATTTACATGTTGAAACACTGGCCTTGGCAGTCGTCCAAGCTATTCAACATTTCCGGCACTATATCCTCTCTCTCAAGACTACAGTAGTTTCTAACTGCAACCCTATGTAGCACAATATTACACTCCAATTGCTAGGTGGAAAATACTCCAAATGGATCATAATACTCCAGGAGTTTGACTTATAATTCAAATGCGCTAAGTCAAAGAAATCCTTGGTGTTTGTGGAGTTGATATGCGACCTTCCCTGCTCTAAAACAAAAAATGTAGCATCCATATCATATTCAATCACATCATTGCTCATTTTGGTGTTCCTCAGGCTATCGTTACTGATCACGGTAACCACTTTAGAAACTTCATGATGTCCGAACTCACTGAAAATTTGGGTCTTTGCCATGAAAACTCAACACCCTATTACCCACAAGCCAACGACCAAGTTGAAGCAATAAAAAAGGTCCTCATTACCATGCTTCGATGAATGATAGGGATTCACAAAACGAGTTGGCACATGATGGTGTTTTTAGCATTGTGAGATTATCAGACATCAGTTAAGTCCACTACTAGGTTTACACCATTCTAGTTAGTTTATGGTCTAGAATCCATCTTGCCGATTGAATGTGAGATACCCTCCCTAAAACTAGTTGTAAAACTTCTCCCAAACATTTTTGTTGAAGAAGAACATCTGTTGTATCTCATGCAATTAGATGAAACTCGTCGCGATGCCACCTTGGTTATAGAATCCCAGAAGAAACACGTCAAAGCCCAATATGACAAACATGTTAGGCCATGCGTTTTCTTCGAAGGTGATCTGGTTCTTCTTTACGAACAAGATTGGGATATGCTAGGATCTGGAAAATTTGAAGCTATGTGGTGAGGTCCTTATATCGTCAAACAAGTTTTGGAGAAAGAAGCTTACGAGTTGGTGGACTACGATGGTATCCCTTTGAGTGAACCCAAAAATGGGTTTTACTTAAAGAAGTACTATGCCTAAGATCACCTGTGCATAAGTGTTTGTATTTTATTGTATCATACTCTTTGTGTGTTACTGTAGTATGCTTTTTCATTATCTGGGCTCTACCCTTGATCACTTATGTTACATTGTGCTTGGTTTCCAGATGTCGGAGTCTTCTCTACCCCACATTGGCTTCGCCGATGGCGCTAGCCGTAGTACTTAGAAGCTTGCTTCTGCT
Organism: Picea engelmannii; assembly: GCA_009831015.1. Lineage (NCBI taxonomy): Eukaryota > Viridiplantae > Streptophyta > Pinopsida > Pinales > Pinaceae > Picea > Picea engelmannii. Next base: position 166,523 of record ML792800.1, on the reverse strand, counting down.
GCATGGGCAATTTACGCACCTACAAACAAACTTATCAGTCTGCGAGGTGTGTGCCTGGGTCATGCGACCAATAATATTGTAGAATATAGCGTCGTTGTCGAATTGTTGATTGATGTTATTTCATTTGGTATCTACCACCTGGTTATACGACTCGATTCGCAACTAGTAGTACCACAGCTAAGTAATGTCTATGCCATTTGAAGTCCTACTTTATTACGGGTATATTTACGAATTCACCTCTTGGAACATTATTTTGATTATATTGAGTATCAACACATTCCTAGATGTCTAAATACATTAATTGATGCATTATCTAACTATGTGTTAGACAAACATTTAGGCCATTTATAAACCAATCACACATTACATGTATAACACAACACAAGATAAGTCGGTAGGAGCCATATTTATGTATATAACGATCAAAAGTGTTTACAAAAATTTTCTGTCCAAGGACCAAAATCTCAAAAATACGAAGCCCATGGCTTTTACAAAATAGCGTCATGAATGACGCTCATGATAACACACAACTCATAGGGCTACCCTATGAAGCAGTCGATTGATAGACTTGGACACGCCCACAGTATGGCGCTAGTAACATCTGGGAATCTCCCCAATAGCCATATCTGTGATGTCAGTGGTCAACCCCTCCAAGTTCTTCTCCACTGCCTTGTAGTCTTCGACAACCCATATCGCTACTAGAGCTGCCTCTCATCGTCGTTGAATAGGAGATGTTCCTAGTGGTCGATATGGCCCCACATCTGTGTCATCAAAAAGAGATTTTTTTATTAGTTCTTGGATAAACACAAAAACCTTTCATAAGATAAAACTTGCAAAAACATTTAAAAAAGAACAAAATGTGTACTTATTACCTAAATCACCCCACTAAGCATCCTCAGGTAGGGCCAAATCCGGATCCCCTCGGAAATCCAAACCAACATATGCGTAGTCATCAATCATCAGCATCTGGAGCCACAACTAGTCGAAAAATGAATCATTATACTTGATGATGGGCCCTGCTACGTGTCGAGCCATGAGGTTGCACCACCTCAGCATCCTCGGAACCTGTGGGGCTGGTAAACCCCAATCAACCTATAGTCTCAGTAGTGGGACCCTCTCGAGGAAGAAGGACACCAAAGGTGATCCATACCCAAATTGCTTCAATTTACCCCTCCTGCACTTTGTCAATTGCCTCTTCATACTGCGGAGAACTGCATATGACCAATTGAAGACCCGAGGTTCTGTGCACTCTATGGCGTATTGGAAGTAGCTCTAGAGATCCATGTGTGGAGTTGTGCTCCCATCCATGCATGCTATAGTGAACAAGATGGTTCACAGGGTCAAGTCTTGGACCCCCCAAATAGCAACCTTACCCTTGCTTCTTTCTGCCTAGGGAACACAGTACTGGCGACAATACTCACTCATAGGGAGTCCGCTGCCTCGGCCACCGGTCAAGCTAGCGTAGTACCCACATTGTGATAACCCTATTAGAAAATAGATATCCTCGATATCTAGGGTGAATGTGTGGACTCCCACATGAAATAACTGTTGGTCCACGTCCCACATATGGACCAGGTATTCCAACAATCTGAGTTGGGCTCTTAGGCCCGGAATCCTGAAGAATTTAAAAATCCCACAGTCCCGGAGGGCAGCGACTGCACCTGGGTCATTTCCGGCAATAGCATCGTCTTCCTCATGTTCTCTTTTTCACCACTCCAACATTGTAATGGTCAAACACCTGCACAAGAGCCATGAAAGAAGAGTTAGCAACTTGTTCCAAACTTTTGCATGATTTTTATTGGGAAAAACTTAACTTTAAAATCTAAGTTTTGGCCCTCGTAGGTGAGCCTTTGGCATAGTGCGAGATTCTCGCAGGTGCCCCAAAGGCCACCTGCCAGAATCCTAGATTCTTGTATGTCCCGCAAAGCCCTCCTGCGATAATGCTCGAACGCATAGTGGGGCCCTAAAATGGACTTAGAACCCGAGAAATTGCCAATAAAAACAAAAAATGAACCATGGAAAAGTTAAAGGATCAAAATATTACCTCATTGGCGGAAACAGTTTGTCGAATGGTCGCTTGTGCCTACCGCAATCGAGCAAAGAAACTTGGGGGGAAATGAGGTATGTTGGGCAAAGTTTTTGGCAAAATCACAATGAAATGGTAAAATCCATTTTTACCCATATTTATTCACTTTTTATCATTTTTGTTGATTTTTTATTATTTTGTCTATAAAACCTAATGCCCTAATAGCCCTATGAGTGTGCCTTTTTCATAGATATAGCAACTTTGAAGTCCAAACGAAGGAGTACGGGTGTTTTTTCTTTTTGTCGCATGAACAACTACTTTTTAAGGGTTTTTAGAAAAACCTCGAGCTCAGTCTTCGTTCGTTCTCACGCTCAAAAATAAACGAGAACGTAACCGAGTATACTTTTTCTTATCTTTTCGTACTCGTATGGTAACACGAAAACGACGAACCCAAGGGAGTATCCTTTAAGCTGTTTTCACGCTGCACAAAAATGAAAAGATTGTCGAGCGACCTTGTTCTCTTCATACTCGTTAAAGTATCTGAAGAAAACGTTTGATGGGCGATAGTTTATCACTTTTTCGGTCTCGTCGAACTTATTTGTGAAAAAGGAACTAGGAGAGTTCTCTTTAAGTGTTTTTCAGACTCTCAAAATATGAAAAACCCTCGATTTTTCTATCCTTGGACTCATTAAACAAACATCGATAGACCCGTGATGGGACCGAACCACTCCTTCCTAGGGTTCGTTAAATATACTCCAAGGGACTCATCCGAAGGATGAGCTTACATCAACAAGCATATGTTATCCTCCTCAAGCTTGCGTAAAAATAAATAGGTACTCACCAGAAATGGTGGGGGAAATTGTGGGAAAGGGATGTGTTTTCGTATTCATATTAATGGCAGTAAGCATTGCTCTTGAACATGACACCCTTTATTCATCATTTGAATCCGGGTTGGGAAATCCATTCGTCTCTCATTCAACTTGCTACAAGGTCATATCTTGGGTCTTCTTTGAGTCAGCGCTGCCAAGTCTTTGGTCATGTCGTTCATATGTTCAAGAGAAGTTCACATGAGCCCTCTATTGAGTCAGCCACCTGCAGTTATCCATTCTTACTATGTTAGCCTTCTCTGTCTCCATTTCAACTCATATTCATACTTTGTCTCATCTTCAAAATCTGTTACTTATTTCGTTTCATTGATGGGGGATACATCAAGGCCCTCCTATGATGAGTCTTGTTCCGTCAACTCCAACTCATTATCCGGAAATGAGACATAGAAATCATTTAGTACCTTGGAACCTGCATGCCTTAATGGCAGGTCTCTTCACTTTCGACAGGGGTTTCACATCATTGATCCCTGATCGAGAGATTCCGTCGAGTGCTCAACTTCAACTCATTCATTCGCATTCATGTGGATTGTACTTCAGTACCTTGGGAGTCATTGACATCAATGGTGATTTCCCTCACACTTGTTAATGGTTTTCATCAATGACCGGTAATCAAGTGGTTTCTACCATGTTCGACTTCAACACATGTAATTGCATGGTTAGATTCGTAAAATGAATTATAACTTCTGTTGATAAATCCACAATTATTTCCATATCTTCTATTTACACCATTCATGTTTCTTGTGTATTTGTTCCTTTCATTGATTCTGCAATTAATTGCCTTATGTCCAAAATTTTTGCAAGTATAAC
>ML792800.1:138129-158269 GCA_009831015.1 Picea engelmannii | reverse complement strand
TATGTCTTCTCAATACCATAGCGATTTCACCATCTGAATCGTTCTAAAAAAAAAGTTATAGCAAAAATGGTAAGATGACCTGAAAATAACATACCTTAGAACACATCACCAAAAGACTTCATCCTCCCTTGAAATCTGGCCTTCTTTTTCTTCTTATTCCCTCTGAAATTCGAATTCTATCAAATGAATGTATAATGATGTTTATTTATACCATTTATGTCACTTCCTTTTAACATTAGGGCCGACCTAACACTTTCTTATTTTGTAATTCTTTTCTTTAATTATCTTCAGGGCCTACATGTACAATTCACTTTGTCATCTTCAAAAATTCATTTCTCCTCAACCATGAGGATCCACGTGACGTGCCACATACCACCGGAAACAGAATGATGTATACTATCCATCCATGGGTGTTGTATCTACATGTGCATTTTCCTTCATGTCCAAATAACTTCATCAATCTTGTGGTCCAAAACCCATGACTAGGGTTGACATCAATGACAACAACCAATCTTCCAACAATATGCATAGGTTGACATTGAATATACTTTGCTATTTTCACTTTGGTTGGTTTGTGTTGTCTTGGACTTGACTTCACAAGAGCATCGGAGCGAAGCTGGAACAACAGAGACCTAAGGAAGCTATATAAAGGTATGTTACTTATTCCTTCTTATCAGTAGATTCAATGACTACAACTTAGGGAAAGATTCATGTCATGTCTTGTTTTTTTCTAGATCCAGGTGGATCTAGGGAGATCTATTAGTGTTTGCACCTACTGATTTGTCCGATAACAGGCAGTGAACAAGATCACTGTCCGGAATAGGTACTCGATCCCACGGATTGATGACCTTCTGGACCAACTCAAGGGGGGGGAATATTTCAGCAAGATCGACTTGAAGTCTGGGTATCACCAGGTACCAATCGAACCCTATGATGTGTGGAAGACTTCCTTCAAATATAAGTAGGGCCTTTTCGAATGGCTAGTCATGCCTTTTAGGTTGATGAATTCCCCTGCAACCTTCATGAGACTAATGGACGACATATTGCAACCATTCACCAACTCATTTGTAGTGGTTTACTTGGATGACATTATGATCTTCAGCCAGACTTGGGAAGAGCACCTCCACCACATCCGACAGGTCCTCCAAACACTGCGGAAACAAAATTTGTGTGCCAATTTGGAGAAGTGCAATTTTGGCATGACCCAGGTTCAGTATCTGGTATACATTATTGATGAGAGAGGGGTGCATGTGGATCCAACCAATATCCAATTCATTAAGGATTGGCCAACCCCAACCACCCTCACAGAGCTCTGCAGATTTTTGGGTCTTGCCAATTTCTACCGCAAGTTCATGTTGGGATTCTCTCATATCACTTGGCCCTTGATTCAAGTCACCAAGGGAGGAGCGAAAGAAAAATTCTTTTGGTCTAAATCTCAACAGAAGGCATTTGAAGATTTGAAGCACCGCCTCTTCTCTGCACCAGTGCTCACATTACCAGACTTTCAACAACCATTTGACATCTTGGATAGAGCCAATGCTAAGTACAAGCAGTGACATGATCAACATTGGGTGCCACACAACTTCCAGGTGGGCGACAAAGTGTGCCTACATTTGCAAAAGGAGCACCTCGCTGGACCCTACCACAAGATTCGCCTGCTCCAATATGGGCCATACACCATCACCAAGGCTATAGGAGACAATGCCTTTGAGATTAGTATTCCACCATTCCTTGGTCTGCACCCAGTGTTCAATGTGGACCACCTTCGGCCCTACTTTCCACCTCTACTGGACACATCTGACATGGAAAAACAACTCACACCAATGGACTTAAACCCAGATTACATGGAACAAGCCACAACAGATCGGATTATGGACACATAGATCAAGAAAACCCGCTAGTAGAGGATCCAACAATATCGAGTTTTCAAAGTAGGCCAACTCCTTCATCAGGGCAACTGGCTCACCAAGGACCAAGTTTAGCAGAAGTTTCCTCATCTCATGGAGGAACTCAACGCAATGGGGACCATTGCTTCCTAAGGGGGGAGGAATGATCCAGGTGGATATTGGTGGCCACCCACCTATTCCACTTAGACCCACACCATTGTTTCTTTCATTTTTTCAGTTTCCTTAATTGTAGCACAATTTACTATTTTTAGCAATTTTTCGGGTCCTGAACTTCCGGAGCCGTTTTGAGGCCCTTAACGACATTTTTTGGGCATCAATGGTATGAAAAATATGAGTTCATTTTGAGCTCGATATTCATTTTTAGCAGTGTAGTCCTCAGATAGATATTTCTAACGATGTATCGTGTGCGTCAAACGGAGATAGTATGCCAATGTTACGACCCCAGGAAATTGATGTACCAATTTACCCCAACAGGGCCCATATTTTGGTGTTTCATCTCCTAGGGTTAAGTTTTTGGATGTTTAGTGTTTTCCATTGTTTCTCAATAATATATAGGCCTTCGAGCCTCATTGTAACACAGAGTTCAGAGGCAAGTAGCTGACACATCTCTTCTCAGAGATAAGTTACCAATGCCTGAGTTGTTTTATTTCCATTCTGTCTGTAAGCATATTTCAGTCATTTGTTGTTAATGAAATGAAGTTTTACTTCCACTGCATATCTACTTCTATGTGTATTTCTATATTTCATTATGATCCTGCATAAATCCGGATCACTAAACAACTAAACGAGATCAAGAATGCATTGAGAACAGAATTCAAGAAACCCAAGTCGGAGTCACAATGCATTACAGAACTAAAAGAAATCAAACAGAAGGTAGTTGAACCTATCTGGGAGTTTGATCAGAGGTTTAAAAACTTAACAGGTCGATTGAGTTTTCATATCCCAAATGAATAGATCAAGGAATGGTTCATTGTTTCTCTCATACCACACATCAGAGTCCCTCTGATGCAGCAGAAGGTTGCTTCGCAGGTTGAGGAGTTGTAGATCGCCATGAAACTAGAATCAGCCCCTATGGGAGAATCCAACTCAGGTATGAGTCAAATTTTGAGTCAGCTAACTAGCCTATCTCTACAGGTCAAAGATATGAATAAAGACAAGGGAAACGATAAAAGAGAAGACATTTGGTGTATCATATGCAAGTCATAAAGCCATGATAAGGAACATTGCCCCCTAATTCATGAATACTTGGCCTTTGGAGCTCTGAGCCCTTTGAATCAGGTTACTCTACCATGGTGTGAGGTATGTAGAAATAGGCATCACCTTGGTGAATTCTATTACATGCAAAAATATGTTCAGACACCTACAAATATTTACTGCACATTCTGTAAATCCGTGGGGCATGATGAGAAGGATTGTAGGGCTTATGATCTCTTGCATGAAAGGTAAAGAGATACATATAGGATTCAAGGAGAGATGTAGCAAGAGGGAAATACTATGCAGTATAGTTCCACAGGAAGAGGAAACTTCAACCCTCATGGTGGATTCAGAGGAAGAGGACGAGGAAGAGGCATGGGTCGAGGACAAGGTCAAATCATTTGTTATAACTGCATGCATCCAGGTCACTTGGAAAGGGACTGTCAGAAACCTTGTACCACTTGCAACTACTACAACTCATTTGAACATGTTATTGAAGAGTGTCCTGCATTGTTAACCAAACTTCAGGAAAGACGAGGAGGAAACTAGCAAGTACAACTAATCTCAGCAGAACCTCAATGAGAGGATCCTAGAGTCATTGTTATCACTAGAGGAGGCATTGTTATAGGAGAAGACATAGTGACCCCAGGAAAGACTATAGAAGAATCAGGAGTCAAAAGAGTTGCAAACAAGACACAAGTGTTTGACCCAAGGAAATAAAAGAAGACATTTGCGGAGGTAAGAAATAATTTAGGAGAGCTCAGAATTCTTCATCAAAGGCTCGACCAGAAGTAAGAGAATGTGGAATGCCTATGGAATTTGATCAGTCTACTTCACCCAGAGAAGTAAAAGAGGTAAGAAAGCTTATGGAATTATTATGTACTTGCATGAATTTGATTAAGGATGAAAGAGTTGTACAAGAGCTATAGAATTTGATCAGATTGGAGATTATGATATAGATTATGTGGTTTTTGACTTAGGATCAGAAGTCAATGTTATGACGAAGCAGACCTGGGCACTGAGGGGAAAACCTAGGCTGATTTATTCCCCTATAAGGCACAGGATGGCTAATCAGCAAGCAGTAAGCCCCTTCGGAAGGCTAGAGCATGTCCCTATGGACATCGACGGGGTAAGAACATTTGTATACTTCGACTTGATTGAGATAGTTGATGATAGTTGTCCTTATCCTACGCTGTTAGGAATCGATTGGGATTTCAATAATTCTATTGTTGTTGACTTAAAGAAAAGAAGAATGACAGTTTAAGGTGATGGCCTTAGGGTCATTGGACCTTTGGATCATGATGAAGGTCACAGATACACAAATCCCATCAGAGAAAAAGACCATGCATATGAGCTAGAGAATATATATAAATTGACTGCAAGACAACAAGATTACATTAATCCTACAGTCGATGGGAGTTTAAGTTGGCGAAGTGACAGTGCATGCTCATCAGATTCAAAAGAATCACTAGACAACTGGCAGAACAAAATGTATGAATTTTCTACGAGGAGATGTGCTAGATTGACTAGGGAAGTTCCTTGGATTGACACAGGAGTCAGTAATTTACCCACTTTTGATGGTTTAAATCATTTAGAAGCTTTCTTATTGGAATTTGAAGAAATTGTACCAGTACAACAGAGATTGTTGGCACTAGATGAAGCCTTGAAAGCAACGCCAACGAGATGGTGGGGAACGCACAAGAAGAACATCGCAGAGTGGGTGCAATGTCGCACTTTGATGACAATGAGCTTTTCAGAACAAATAGAAGGGTGCAAGGTTAGATACACAGGTCAAAGTTGTCTGAAGGACCATGTGTGAAGTTGTGAGGAAGCCTGGAGCAGCATTCCTCAAGATCAGTGGGTGCACAAATTCATTAACACTTTGGAAACGACTCTTATCAATGGTATCTTCAAGCAGAACTGTGCCTCACCACTGCAGATTGGTACGATATGACCCAGAACTTTGTAGCTACATTTTTATTTGAAAGTCAGTTCCCTACAGTAGATCAAGATTTACAAGTTGTACAACAGAAGGTATTTGAGGAGGCACCTACCCTCCTTGTTGAGCAAGAAGAGGATGAATGGATTGTGCCTCTTCAGAAATTACAAGGCTATTACAATATCAATGCTAATGAAGACGATGATCCTAGGAAGGTGAACATCGCAGAAACAGAAGGACGGAGAGACATAAAAGAACTGGGAGTCGAACTACCTTTCATTGGATAGCCAATTAAAATCAATAAAGTTAACATTGGAACATAGAAAGAACCTAACCTAGCAAACATTGGAGACTATTGGGACAATGCCACCATTGATCAGATCACAGAATTACTACATGAATATCAAGACTTGTTTCCAACCAAGTTCACTGACATGAAGTGCATTAAAGGGCCCATGGGAGAAATGAAGATTCCCTTGAAACCAGATGCAAGGCCAGTCAAGCAAAAACCCTATAGAGTGAATCCCAAATATAAACAGAAATTCAAGATTCAATTAGACAAAATGATGGAAGCAGAGATCATAGAACATGTTGAAGAGTCAGAATGGATTAACCCTATGGTGTTTCAGGATAATAAAATAGGAAATATCGGAATCTGTGTAGACTTGAGAAAACTAAATGATGCATGTCTACATGATCCATTCCCTACACCGTTTACTGACGAAGTGTTAGATAATGTGGGAGGATAGGAGGTTTACTCCTTCATAGATCGATTTTCAGGTTATCACCAAATCAAGATTGCCAAGGAAGATCGCCATAAGACCACGTTTGCAACAGAATGGGGATCCTACCAGTACATAGTGATGCCTTTTCAATTGAAGAATGCACCAGCCATCTTTTCTAGAGTGGTGGTCGAAGCAGTCAAGGAATTTCTACATAAATTTCTGGAAGCATATTTTGATGATTGGATTGTTTTTATCTTATTGAAAAATCATATCGAATGTTTAAGACTAATGTTGGATAAGTGCAGGCAATGTCAGATTTCCCTGAACCTGAAGAAGTGCATCTTCTTCTCACCCTTTGGAGTGTTGTTAGGCCATATTGTGTGTAAGCAGGGGTTGTTGGTAGATCCTTCCAAAATTGTCATTATTGTTGATCTACCCCCTCCTACTTTAGTAAGACAGTTGCGCATTGCGCTGGGACATATTGGATACTAAAACAAGGGCTATGCACAGATTAAAGCACCCATGGAGAAGTTGTTGAAGAAATATTGTCAGTTTCAATGGATAGAAGAATGCCAGCAAAGATTCTACACACTAAAACAGAAAATGGTCACTATGCCTATTCTAGTTTTCCCATATTGTAGTAAGGAATTCCATGTGCATTTCGATGCATCCTCTATTGCATTGGGAGCAGTGTTAGCACAACCAGGAGCAGGAGATATCGACCATCCGTTAGACTTTGCTAGCAGGAAGCTCTCTATAGTTGAGATAAATTACACTACCACTGAGAGAGAAGGTTTAGCCATGGTATATGCACTGCAGAAGTTTCGTCACTACTTGTTGGGAGGACACTTTAAGATGTTCATTGATCACTCCGTGTTGAAATATCTAGTCAATAAGCCAGTGTTGGGGGGAAGGATATGTAGATGGCTTCTGTTATTTCAGGAATATGATTTTGAAATTGTGGTCAAGCCAGGGAGAATGAACAAGGGACCTGGCCACTTGTCTAGGTTAGAACATGGAGAGGAACCTACTATTTTTGAGGATACACTACCAAATGCACAGTTGTTGGCCATCAGAAAGTTTTATGATCACTTCACTGAGATAGTTCAATTCCTATCAACAGGAATGACACCTCATGAATATACAGTCATCTAGAAGAAACAACTGGTAATTCATGTTGCATATTTTTCACTTATAGCTGGACAGCTATACAATATGGGCCCTGAAGAGATCTTGAGGAGATGCATTATGAAATAAGAAAGACCATTGATTCTAGAAGAAGCACATGAAGGCATCATGGGAGGACACTATGCAGGTAAAGCAACCGCGCAGAAGATTCTTAGAGCTAGCCTCTGGTGGCCTGCTTTACACAAGGATTCTAAGGAATATTACAGAGCCTACGATGTATGCCAAAGAGTCAAAAAACCCTCCATAAGGGATGAGATGCCTCTAGCACCTCAGCTAACTTTACAGGAATTTGAGAAATGGGCCATTGATTTCGTGGGACCTATAAACCCACCAGGAAAGCACACAAGATCAAGATACATAATCACTGCGACAAAATATTTGACTAGATGGGCATAAGCAAGAGCAGTTAAGGACTGTAGTGCAAATACAACTACGCGATTCATATTCAATGATATCATAACCACGTTTGGATGCCCAAAGATCCTTATGAGCGATCAAGGTACACATTTTATTAATAAAACTATTGAATCCTTGACTCAAGAATTTGAATTTCATCACCGGAAGAGCACTCCATACCATCCTCAAGCGAATGGTACAGTTGAAGCCTTCAATAAGATATTGGAGACAGCATTGACGAAGATTTGCAGCGTGAACAGAGATTATTGGGATTTGAGAGTACCATCAATGTTATGGGCCTATAGAACCACTTGCAAGAAGCTAGCAATGCAGACTCCCTTTAAGTTGGTTTATGGTCTAGAAGCAGTAGTACCTATGAAATATTTGGTTCCTAGCTTAAGGATTGCAGCATTTACAAACATGGATGACACTGTCGTTGTTCAAAACAGGCTTGCACAGTTGATAGAACTAGAGGAAGATAGATTTATTGTAGGATTTCATCAGCAAGTACAGAAGGAACGAGAAAATGCTTATCATGATAAACACATCAAGAAGAAAGCCTTTAAGAAAGGAGATCTGGTATTGATATATGACAACAAGTTCATGAATCTTTGGGGAAGTTCAGGACACATTGGTTGGGGCCATATGAGGTGGCCTATGTTACAGAAGGAGGAGCTATGCAGTTGAAGACCTTGAATGGAGAATAGAAGGAAAGTTTGGTAAATGGGGACCGATTGACATTGTACTATGACAACCAGTTGCCTCGCAGCTCTCAGTAGAAGAAAAAGAAGAAAGGTCTAGGTACCAGGTGCAGTTGAAATTGGGTACCAAACACAAAAAAGACAGTCTACACAAGGAAGGGATAATAGAGAAGGAAGCACAGGCTGCTCTACGCAGTCTGAAGTCGAAGTGAAACATAAAGTTCAGTATGGAAGTGCCTCGGGATGAGTCACATGTGAGTGTTGGGGTCCTGTTGGGCCTTGTTTATGGATTAAGAAAGAAAGTGAAGAAAAAGGGAAGAAAAGGCGAAGTATGAACTGTGCGGAAGGCACAATGACTGAGAATAGGTCGAAGTGGTCAAAGAAGTAGAAAAAAAGGAGAAAAGTAAGGGAAAACAAGTTGTTGGATGAGAAGGTTGAGGAGAATAGATTAGCAAGGAGGAAGGATCATGGACAACTCAACCAGCGGAAAAATCCACCAATGGATTCTTTGGAGCACTTCGAAGGAATGATGGAAAGACAGGTTGGTGAAGCCTGGAAAAAGTGGGTCAAGTTAACCTAAGGTTTTAGACACCTAGGGTTTTAGACACCTAGGGTTTTGGTATTTAGGGTTTAGACACCTAGGTTTCGACCTAAGGTTGTCCAAGAGTTATTTTAATGTATAAATTAAGGTCTGGAGGACCTAGGATGGGTTGTTGAGACTGAGATTTTTTATTGGTTGTTGTCATTGTGGGTTGAGAGAGAGGAACTATTGTTGTGAGGGAGAGAAGTGTTGTGTGTGAGAGCACTCAAGTACTGTAAGATCTTCAGCTGGGTGTGAACATCAACCCTCCAGTTGGGTGCACAAGAAGGGGAGAGAAGAGAGAAAGAGAAAGAGATCTGCAAGCTGAGAGCACAGATAGAATTGTATGTTTTCATATAATATCAAGAAACGTAGTTCTGTGGACGTATCCCTAGGGAGAGGGTGAACCACATATATCTTGTTGTTCTGTGTGATTGATGTTGTGTTCTTTTACCTTATGATTATTCTGTTATTGCATCATTATGTTAGATCTGAAATATAGTTGCGCAGTTGCCTTGAAGAAGATAAATAATAACTAGGTTGTTGTGTGTTGTTGCCTTGGATCCACATTGTATTCCCTCTGGTTGTAGAAATTTGTGTCCTGCAACCCCCTATTGCTACTTCGGGTGAGACTGCATCTTCTTTGCAGGTGTTTCCAAAAGGGCCAGTAGTTAGGGCTTGTTGGTGTGTTGTTAGAGTTGAACCCTGGGTCTGCCCCTCTATGCCAACAGAGACAGATATTTCCTGAGGAAACCCATAAAGGGAGAAAACCTCTTCTTCTTGATATGATAAGTAGTATTTATTTTCTGTAGCTTATCACTCTTATGAGAACCAACTCCGTTTGAGGCTACCACCTCTATTTTACAAGCAACAACTTGTTGAGAGCACCAACTCTCTGGTTTCTCTAGCACCCACTAGAAGGAAGCACCAACTCCCTAAGTGTTCAAGCACCAACTGGATGGAAACACCAACTTCTAGTCACACAGACACCAACCTGTATAACAGAGAACGATAGTTCTCCCTTGCACCACCCTACCACCCTGGTTTTTTTGGCTTCAACCAAATGGAAGCTACAACTCCCTATGTTCAAGCACCCACTTGAAACTCTGAGGACAACAGTCCTCCCTAACACATCCCTACCACCCTTATTATAAATCTTTTCTTGCTAAAATTTATTACAGTGATATAGTATTGATTAATGGCTTACCAGTCTCATCACTGTTCTGCTACACTGCTATACTCTACATGCATCAATGTCTTCCTGCTCACATCTTCTTGAGATTTCTATTCTTCTTCCCTATCTATGAATGCACACCTCGGCTTTCTCTTCCTCTCTTAGATATGAATTTTAGCTCCTGCACACATATGCTTGGCTCACTTCTACGCACATCAATCACAAATGAAAAGCACCTCCTCTTTTTTGTTCTGCATATTTGTGTTATGCCAAGTCCTTTGTCAGATCATCTTCACAAATCTTCATCTTCTCTGGAGATTATACTGAGTTTGTTTTTCATCAGTGATCGTTATGCTGAGATTGTTCGTCATTAGCGATCGTTCTCCTGAGATTCTTTGTCTTCTCTGGAAGTTACAGGCTTCGACAATTTTCCATATGTCAATTGTCTCTATGATGAGTCATCATTCCACTGGTAGTTACCTCGAGACTCTTTAGCTCCTCTGGCAATCACCCTGTAGCTCCTCGAATTCTCTGGCAGATACAATCACTTTGTTTTGGAAGTTACTGAGAGAACCTCTGTGCACTCATCCCTTTGGCGAATTTTCCCTTCTTGAGAAAACTTCACATTGGGTGCTAGCTTTTCTGGCTAAGCCCCTTCCTTTCACGTGACCAAGAGCTGTGATTATAATTCTATCCAAAAGGAACTTCATGAGTTCATGCATTGGATATCCAGTTGCGAGTTGCCTCAATTATCCTAACTCGTGAAACTCCAAGGTGGAGCCTAGCAACACTAGCTCCTTCCTCTATTTTCTCTCCTCGTGACCGTTGGTTGTAACCACATGCCTAACTTCTGAGTGCTTCATGATCTCGGTCTAGCGAGTGTTAGCTCCTTCTTTCGATATGACCTTGGGCGATGATCTCACATGACCACGCGATTGCGGGTGCATCTAAAGGTGGTTTAAAACAAACTGTGTTTCACCCCACAATTTACCTCAAGCCTCCATGTGTACTTTCTCCAAAACCATGGTTTCGATTGCAGCCCGCCCTCAACTTATTAACATTCAGGCACCTTCAATCCCCGCAATGCAATAGGACCGACGATTGCACGATCTTGATGATGCTCATAAATATGACGGTTCAGATCTGTCCTTCTAGCCAACGGTTGAGATCGAATAGTGAACTCCGATCTTCATCATGCTAGATCAACGGTCCACGACTCACAGTGATTTGATGGTCTAGATCTCTTCTCTGCACATCGAGACTTCACGACTCGTGATGTCAAAAGTTAGAGCACTTCCTTTCTTCGAGGTGTGAACTCCCGAACTTCGTCGTGTCAGATCAACAGTCCACGACCTTCAGTGATCTGATGGCCCAAATCTCATCAAAATTTCACGTTTCATGATGTCAGAGGTTAGCCAAATCAACATTCCATGACCTTTTTCCAGCCAATGACTGTGATCTCCTTCGAAAAATCAGACTTCACGACTTCGTGTTTCAGATCTTGTCTGATCGACAACCCACAACAGTCTTTGATCCAACGGTCCAGATTTCATCGAGACTTCACGTTTCGCGATGTCAGAGGTTAGCTCACCTCCCTTCTTATGATTCCCGATATCTGAAATACTCCGTATAAAATCAACAGTCCACAACTCCCCATGATATAAAGGCTCAGATCAACTCACGAATTCGGACATCGCGATTTCCTACAACTCTCACCTTTGACTTTTCCAGTTCGTGAGTCAGCGAAATGTTGATCTCTCACCACGTGTCCTTCCCAGCACCAATGGCTAGGATCGACTCCAATATACCCCTTGAAAATATTCCGAAGTTCGATTCTTCAAACTCCCAGATCTACTGCCACCTGTCATCCCTGACAATGGACGATTCCAATGACTTCCAAACTTGTCTCGTGCATTGTCCTTGGGATCCAGTGGTTGTTGGTCCATGCACTTAGATCTAACGACTGAGATGTGTTCTCCTCTTCTCTGCGCACTCATTCCTCTTTTCTGGACTCTGATCCAACTGTCCATATTCTTCACAATGCTCGATCTGACGGCCACTGTCGCTCCTCCTCCTGAGCTAATGCTTCCTCCCGACTTGAAATAATTTCTAAGTGTCAAAGGCCTCGACCTTTGATCCTTATGCAAGTCCTGATGAGTTTGGGTCTCATCTACGTTTCTGAGAATGTTATCTCTCCCGAGATTTCGCAACGAAGTTAACCTTGGCCCCGGTGCACACTTGCACTTTGCATGCACCTCAGCGCTATTCCTTCTAAACTTGTAGACAACAATTCTCGATGCTATCATCGTTGCTTTCCTATTTTCCATCATTGCTTCTAATATCCCATCCTCGTTGTTGTTCTTTCCATCAATGACAAGAACACTCTGCCTATAAACATGCCAACATATGTTTCCTTGTCTTCCACTGAAGTTGAGTGCTATAGCGGGAAAACCCCCCTATGGACTACACTAGGGTTCAATGTGCAGGAAAAGCTAACCATATAAAGTCTCCTACTTTTAACAACTACCCCGACAATACCCCACATTCAAGTATGAAATACATAGTAAAAGGATCTGGTAACTCTACCTTAAACTCTGCATCCAGTGTCGATCCTTTCGCGTTCAATTGTTCCTCGACTGCAAATCTCCTCCCAAGGTCGACCTGCATTCATAAAAAGACAAACAAGAAACTTGAACATGCATCTCATATATGAATTAGTGGGTTAGATGTCATAATAAAATGTAAATCAATCATAAATATTGAACACATCATATGGCGGGACAAAAAAAGTACTTCTTTATATTAATCTCACAAAGTCACTTAAAAAATGAGATCGACAATTACTCCTCGAACCTGGTCTGGGCTCCTCTTCACCATGCTCCAACTGCTTCCACGTATCTTTCTCCTCTTCAACTCTCTATAGAGAATGGATTAGTCTTATAATGGAGGAAAAAGGCAAGTATAGAGAATTTTGGCTCAAAACTCGCAATGTGGCTACAAATTCTTAGGGCAAGGGGGGAAAGTGAAATGGGTAGAGTTTCACTGTTGCTATGTTTCTCCTTGGAATGAGACCCCAACACCTCCTTTTATGTGACAAAATGATGGTTATTCGGTTGGGTGACAGGCTATAGGCAGTGGATTAGTTGGGAAACTACCCAATATCCCGTAATATCAACGAATTCCTTGCAACTTTTTATTTTTACAACTTTTGTGGGCATACGTGGGATGTAATGGTTTAGCTAGTGTACGTATGTTGGCAGTAGTGGTGAAACTAGCATACACACATGGGCAGTAGTGGTGCAGGGTGTGTACATCTTCAAAAATAGTGTTTTTAAGAAGAGTTGTTTAGTTGTGGCTTGGAAAAAATAGTAAGTAAGATGGCCTGAAGCTAGGTATGCATGTATGGTGGAATTTAGAGTTATAACAGATGCCCCCTAATGTGTGAGGTTAGAAGAGCATCTGATGGCCAAAATACATTACAAATCTTCACCAACGTATGAAGTGAGTGAGCCCGAGACCAGAGTTCAGGAGGTGCCATCTACAAAATAACAATTGTCTCACCGAGGCTGGCATACCCATGCTCGAGATGAAATAAATCATGGATGCCAATCAAATACACTGCAGATCCATGTTGTATAACTATATAAAGTGTATCTGTGAGCAATACACAGCAGATCTACATCTCAAAATCAAATATATACATCTATAGTATCCTTCTTCAAGAAGCCAACAATGCCTGATGGCTCAAAATGAGGTCTTCAGAGCTCAAGCAACAACTTCAGGATATTCAAAACTTGGGTAGAAGTGTAATGTGAGTGTACGACTTCACCACCCAGAGGTCTTTGACAGATCGTCGGGGAACAGACAAGAGGATCTCGGTGATCATGCAAAGAACTTCAATGATTTCGAACAAGGACTTGATTGGACTTTGGGGATGGTCGGGCATGAGGTCAAGAGACAAACTACAGAAAGGCCAACTCAAGTTGGGTAAAAATTCCCTTGGACAATAGCATGACTCAGGCAGCATGACATTGACATAATTTCACGATGCAGGAGGCAATGCAAACTTTCCATGTGTTTGGAAGGATAACCAAACAGAGGAGGACACAACTCTATGTTACGATAATAGATTCCTAAGGTTGTATTAAATCCCAAAGCTTGATGAACAAATGGAAGGATGTGCTTTGTCCAAGGGAAACTTATTGTGTTGCCATAAAAAGAAAATACATTTCCCATCCTCTTTTTGGGGCATATTTGATTTTTTTTTCTTTTTCAATATTTTGAAATCTTGAAAAAGAATAAAAGAATGCTACGTTACAAAGGAGGAACGAGTGTCGCAAGTATACTAGTTTCAAGCATAAGGAACACACTAATGCTCATAGCAAGGAGACATGTGCAGGAAAATGACACTCGGAAAAATTCCTCCATGGGTCGAGGTGTCAGGTGGCAGAGGCAATGTGATACAAGGCTTGCGTATAAGGCATGCTTCAAAGGTTCAGTTAAGAGCCACATGGAGTCAGCATTAGGCCAAAGACACGGAGATACAAGTGTGATTAGAAAGACATGATGAAACCCCCTTCAATGTAGTTTTTCCGAGCCCAGAGAAGGTAAGCTCGGTGGTTTTTCATTTTTAGAGAGTCTGAAAAAACATAAAAGAAGACTCCATTGGGGTAACTTTTTTCGAAGGTAATCTAGTCGGCTCGAAAAAGGGACAAACTAGCACCAAAAAGATGTCTATTCAAAACCATTTTAATGAGTGTGGCAAAGACAAGATCACTTGGTAATATTTTCAATTTTAAGGAGTCTGAAAAGAGCTTATCTATGGAATCGTTGTCTTTTTCTAGATTTAGTCTCCTTAGCCTGAAAAAGTAAAATTTACTTAGGAGAACTCTCCCGGTGAGACGAATCTCCCGAAATGTACCTTTTTTCCTCCTTAATCTACAGGCCAAAAAAAGAGGTAAACTCGTGCCAGTAGATGTTTTTCTGAACCGATTAACGAGTGTGAAAGAACAAGGTCACTCTGTTATCTTTTCACTTTTAAGGAGTCTGAAAAGAGCTTAACTATGGACTCTGTAGGGGATGTTCTTTTGGACCAATTTAATGAGTGTGAAGAAACAAGCTCACTCGACAATCTTTTCAATTTTAGAGAGTCTGAAAAGAGCTTAACTATGGACTCCATGGGGGTTCCTTTTTCATAAATTTAGTCCCTCGGGCCCAAAAAAGGGTTAAACTTATACCTGAGAATACTCTTTTAGCGAACCGAAGCTCCTAGAGTATACCTTTGTTCGTACAGTTGACCATCCAGACCGAAAAAGGGGTAAACTATCGTCGAACAAACGTGCCTTCAAATTTGAGTTTTTGATCCAGGTGGATCCAAAACCACTCAAAAATACCCAAATGCAGAAAAGGAGGATCTAGGAATGACCCATAAGTCTTAGAAGGGTCCCTAGGCTTAGAAAATGCTCAAAAATCAAAGTTCTCATAATTGGATGAAACCAACGCCATTGCGTCCGGCTCGTTCTCCCAATTTCGGCCCTATATTTACTTTCTCAAACGGAGCTCGTATGAAGACGTTATGACACTCTGAAGTTTTTAGAAAACAGCGAAAAAAGTCAAACAGTGAATAGGTTGTACTGATGACTTCAGTAGTACGGATGATGATGTCACAATGACACATGGCAGCCTGAGAATGTGACACATGGCAGTCCATACAGATGATGATGTCATCTGTACAGACAATGACATCAACAGGACACGTGGCAGGCCATACAGATGATGACATCATCCATACAGACGATGACGTCAGCAGGACACTTGGCAGGCCATACAGGTGACACGTGGCAGGCCATACAGATGATGACATCATCCGTATGGACAATGACATCAGTAGGACATGTCGCATGTCATACAGGTGACATGCGGCAGGGTCGTACAGGTGATGACGTCATCCATACGAATGATGACATCAGTAGAGTGATGTGGCGTCAACCAATGAGAGGCTGACATGTGGCCCAATCAGGAGGCACCATGTGTCACCTTCTAGAAGCCCAGCAGTTTGGCGAATTCAGACAAATCTGGCGGATTTCCTCCAAATCTGGTGGTTAACGCCAAATCTGGAGAAGGTTCGCTAAGTTTGGCGAACTAGTTAGCGACTCTGCTTATTTAGTCGGGCACGCAAAACGAGGCAGGGAGGAGTTGGTAGACGCTGCATTGGAATCCGTGCTAGGAGATGTCCCAGGCAACCTGCTCAGAAAAAGATCGACTTTATACTCAAAATTTGAAGAATTTCGAGAGGATTCTGAATATGCTCTATGTTTCTTCATCAGAGTAGTAGACCAGAAAAGTGCCTCCAGAAGAGGAGTGGGCATGCTTTTCAAGACTATATGGATTTGACAGGTAGAGGCTGCATTGGAATTCATGCCAGGAGGTGTCCCAGATGACCTGCTCAGAAATAGGTCGACTTTATACTTAAAAGTTGCAGAATTTCGAGGGGATTCCAAATATGCTCTTTGTTTCTTCATCAGAGTAGCCTAACAGAAAAGTGCCTCCAGAGCCCATTTGAGTGAGCCAAGCATACTTGAGTTTACAGTCAAAAGTTGCAGAATGATGTTTTCTAGCCACCTATGATGTCTGTTTCTACCCAGAATCGCAAATCTGAAAGTTGGTTTTTGGGAGCTCTTATGTAAGTCTTTTCTTTGTAATTTTTAAGCATTTGAGATTAATTAAAGAGCGGTCTCACTATTGGAGTGGACTCGGAGACGTAGCCAGGAAGTCTGGTGAACTCCGTTACCAATTCTTGTTCATAGATTGTTTGCTTACATGTTTATGTGCTCATATGCTTGATGGATATTCTTTAATTTTGCATTACAAAGATGGTTAACAGGTAAAAATTCACATGCAAATAATGGTTAAAAGATCTTGAATTTTAGATCAAGTTAAATTACAGATCAGTTTTACAAACGTGAAGGGCAATAAGATCTCTTGACAATATTTTCATGTTTAAAGAATTTGAAAAGGGCTTAAAAGAAGACTCTGGGGGGGCTACGACTCAAGTATGAAACTGGTTCAGGTAGAGCCCACTGCTAGGCTCAGACCAAGAGTCTCTTTGATAGTCAACTTGGAAAGTCTCCCAAAAGGGAAGAAAACACAAACCACGGTGTAAGTCCTCCCATGGTATAGAAACCGTAGTCATGGCTTCAAGGATAGCCTCATCTGAAGGAAATTCAAAATCCAAGAAATCACGCAAACGAGGGCCAACAGTCCCAAAGGGTGAATTAAACTGACCATATTCCATATGACGATGGAGGCTCTGGATAGGACTGGTAGAGTCAATCCGCGAAGAATCACAAGCATGAGGGCTTGAGGATCTACAAACAACAAGATCAGACTCAGAAGGAGACTAAAGATCACTTGGACCAAGAGGGGGAAGCAAGGGCTCCCATGCCCCCATTGGATAAACCAATGGATTAATTGTTGAGACCAAGTCTTGAGAAGGAAAACATGATTGCACAGGTTCCTACTTAGAAGCAATTGAACACTGAGGATAAGATGCCACATAATTAATCCGTGGCAAGGTAGAATCTACACAAACACTAGGAACATACAAAGGAATAGCCTGAAATAACGCCGAATTAGGATGGTGATTATCAGATGCCAGTTGGTCGATAGTGACAATGCTTCCATTATGAGGGAAATGCATCACCTAGAAGAGCGTAGACACCAAAACATTCATAGCATATACATAATCACGCCCGAGAAGCATATTAAAATCTAACGGACCTTGCACCACTATAACATCGACAAGGACAATCTTCCCACCTAATGAGATAGGCAACTGAGGAAGAACCCCCAAACATTCACTAGGACGTCTATCAAAAGACAATAACTCATGCAAAGCAGACACAAGCTCGGGAGATCCCAAGACTTTCCAAACCGAGGAGGATAAAATACTTGTGGAGGCTCATTAATCCACAATACATTGATAAACGTTTGTTGAATTAACTTCAACCCTTATTTGAAAAGGTGCAGAAGAAGGAAGACGAGGCTCAACAAGATCATTCCAATCAAAGGAAACCATCCTAGGGCTTGGAGGGGGTGTGCTCGAAGTGAGCGTAATGCCCCCTTGTTTTGGAAGTACTGAACTGGAAATGCTAAAAACATAGTCGGTAGACACATCACTCCACAAGAGAGGAGTGGGATCAGCCGAAGATTGCATCGGTGTGACCACTTTGGTATACTTGACACTCTCCAAGAGAAGAGTGGGATCAGTCGAAGACTGCATCGGTGTGACCAATTTCTCAACCAATGGTTGAATAGGCTGTGAAACTACATGGTCTAAAGGAACCTCACCCCCCAAAAGAGGAGTCGGATCATCCAACGACTGCATCAGCATGACCACTTCATCAACCAAAGACTAAATGGACTATGAGGAAACCTTAGAAGACTCAGAATCAGAAGATCTTGCAGATAGGGACCACAATCTTTGTACCTCTGGAATTCCAGGGCACATATGAGTAAGGTGATCTCCCTTGCAAAGCTTACAAAGGAACTTAGGCTTACGTCCTATCTGTCTAGGTTTATCAACAGAATCAATGCCCCCAGCATGACTAGCAGTGGTTGGTTCCACATCTCCAACATAACTTGCAAGGGTTGGTGATGGGTCGATAACATGAATCGCAGAGGCTACAGACCTATTACCAGTATGACTAGTAGTGACTGGACTTTTTCCCCCAACATGACTTGCAGAGCCTAGGTGCTTGCCCCCAGCATGACTTGTAGAGCCTGGGTGTTGGTCTTCAACATGACTTGCAGAGGTTGATGACCTATCTCCAACATGACTTGCAGAGGTTAGTGACTTCTTCTTCCTATTCTTCCTCTTTCTATTTCGTTTAGACTTCCAGTTACTAGTAACTGTACTTTCACCAGAGGCGGGAGAAGGAGGAGGAGAAGACTTTGTTGACAAAGGAACATCAACATGGTGCCCATGACATAAGGTGCTTAACTGGGAAGCATCAAGAGAATTCGGGACATTTGGAATGGTACCCAACCAGACCGGTAGTCCCACATTCAACCCAGGAATGTACAAAGTGGCCATCAAAGGGACACCAACGTTTCCAAAGAAAGGAAAAGAACAAGAATCCCCTTGCGAAGGGGTTCCTTGGTTGGTATCATCCGAAATTTTAGCCATGAAGATCTTATGCAAAGGTTCTCCCCTTGCGGGATCGTTCAAGTCCATAAAAGTATCACACGCTAACTCTGAAGAACCATTGTTATCAAAACAACACATATAAAGAGATGGCTCCACGTTTCTATGTTGAAGACCGAAAATTCCTCACAACCGACTGAGCGGGCAGTCTACCACCCTAGGTCAGAGACCCAAAGTAATGACTAACTAACTCACTATGGAAAACTAGGGAGCACAGAGAACACACTAGAAAAACTCCTAAAGGAAAATCAAGCAGACCATTATCTAGTAGGAAGAAAAGTTACGCCAGCCAACACTAGAGCAATTTACTAGTGCAAGTGCAACTCAAAAATGGAAGCACCCTCCGGATATACTCTGCAAAGCGTGGCCCGACATATGCCATAGGTACTGCGGTATACCCCCACAGTCACCTGTGTAAGTCCCTAAAATAAAGGCAACTAGGTTGTTAGCTCGTGAACAATCACCAGGAGGGTACAGTCGATAGTCGGGTGGACCACCTGCACTCCAAATAAACATTTGGATGGTTTGGCATATAGTTGTTTCTCCTTTAGTAGTTGTAGCACCTTGTCAGCATGTCGCACATGATCCTCCCAAGACTTGCTATAGACTAGTATATCATCAAAAAATACTAACACAAATTTTCGAAGGAAGGGCTTGAAAATGGAATTCATCAACCCTTGGAATGTGGAAGGTGCATTTGTAAAGCCAAAAGGCATGACCAAAAATTCGTAATGGCCTTCATGAGTTCGGAATGTTGTTTTCGGGATATCTTCTTCCTTCATTCTAATCTGATGATACCCTGAACAAAGATCCAATTTTGTGAAATAGATTGCTCCATGTAGTTCATCTAACAATTCATCAATGATGGGACATGGAAACTTATCTTTAATAGTGATCTTGTTGAGCTCTCTATAATTTGGACACATACGCCATGAGATATCTTTCTTGAATACCATTACCACTAGTGCAGAGTAATAACTTTGGCTAGGTCTAATAATGCCAGCCTCTAAAATTTCTTCAACCATGCGCTCAATTTCACTCTTCTGGGCGTAAGGGTATCTGTATGGCTTGATGTTAGGAGGAACACTCCCAGGAATTAGGTGAATTTCATGATCATGATTTTGAGTGGGT
>ML792800.1:47120-60590 GCA_009831015.1 Picea engelmannii | reverse complement strand
ATCTAACGATAGAGATTATGTTAGGGTTTTTTGCCCTAGAAGGCAACCCTCTTTTATGAGGGAAATGTATTGCGGCTATGTAGGTTGGCAAGTATTGTATTCTGAGAGAGGAGACTGTGAGAGAAAGAAGAGGAAGTTATAGCAGGTTTTGCTGTAGGTTGTATCCCTTCATTTTGCTGGATAATAATAAAGAAAGGACCTGGCAATTTCTCTGGTGGACGTATCCCACACTGGGTGAACCACGTAAATCTGTGTCTCTCTTGTATTGTGTATCTTCTGTGTTTTATTTCCGCATTTGTTTTATTTTATTGCTCTGCGGTCCTGTTTTTCTAACAACATACGCAGAGCATCCTTGCCTAACAATAAATCTTTGAAAACTGAGACAAAGACATTAAAAAATTCATAAAAACAATGGGAGGCCTTGTGCCTCCATAGGGCCTCGTACCAGAATGTTACTGGGTCGAATTCATGGTTTATTTTATTGGAAAGAGAAAGTTTTGGAAACGGGCAACAATACACAATTGCGAAAATCAAGTAGGATGACATATAAAATTTATTTGATTCTTTGAATCGTGGCCATCCACCTTTTCCGACTGGCTCAAAACAAGTTTCTGACAATTTTGGCAATTTACTATTTTTAGCAGGTTTTAACTTCCGGGGCCATTTTGAGGCCATAAATGAAGGTTTTTCACTATAGAGGTTTCCAATGATGGCAAAAGTCATGATTGAGCCCCCAAAATGAATATTCTCAATGATACCTTTCCAACGAGCTATCATACGCCTAAAACGAAGATCCTATGAAAAAGTTACGACCCTGGGAAGTTGATGTACTAACTTACCCAAATGGGGCCCACATGACTTTTGGCGCTTCATCTCCTAGGGTTAGGTTTTTGGATGTCTAGGGTTTTTGGCATTCATGTTTATTGTAAAAAGGTCTTCAGAGCCTCATTGTACTCATCTTCTTGCGAATGCGAGTAACTGTCACATCTCTTCTCAAAGAAAAGATGCCACCATTCTAGCGAGTCTTTCACTCTGTATTTTTACAGTCTCAGTACATTTATTTCATTAATAGAAATCATGTATTACTGTATCTCTGTGTTTATGGTTGCATCTCTGATATATTTCTATTATGTTATTGAATATCTACGAAATCTTCGTGCATTTCTTTATTATATCTCCGATCTCATTTCGTGCCGAAAATAATCCGGATCAGTGGTATCAGAGCAGGCTGTTCTTGATCATTTTTTTTAGTGCATGTCCCCGATGAGGTCCAAATATATCAAGTTGGGTCTCGAGTTTGTCTCTCTTGAGGACAATCACTCTCGTACACCCAAGAAACCCTCAATGGTGGAAGAAAAGAAAAATGACATAGAAGATGATCATATCAGTCTGTTGCTTGAGCAAGCTCTCACACGACAGAGGGACGAAATGATGGAGAATTTTTCCCACTTCCTTCAATGCCTGCCAATAGCAACAGGCGCATCTTCATCAAGCGGCCACTTTGGAGGCACCTTGCCTTTCAAGGTACAAGTTAATTTTGATATTCTTGTATTTGAAGGACAAATAGATGTAGAAGCCCTAGACAAATGGTTAAATCTGCTAGAAGGTTATTTCTCTGTTCACAAATTTTTCGACAAAGAAAATATCCCCTTCACACTCCTTAAATCTCTCTCTCATGTCAAACATTGATGGGAAACTTATTGGGAGTAGAGTTCCACGGAGGAGTTTGAAATATATGGGGTCGATGCCACTTGGGATTTTTTTGTGGATGCGGTAAAGGAACAATATTACCCTATTGGAAACTATGAGGACCAGTACATGAGATGGACCACACTGCGGCAAGAGAAGGGCCAAGCAGTTATGGAGTTCACCAATACCTTCCATACCTTGTGCACCAAGCTAGGTATCATAGACTCCGTGTGACATTTGGTTATGAAATACCGTGGGGCTCTACATAGATACATCCAAACTGAAATGGATTTTCTGGACATCTCATCACTTAGTGTTGCTTATCAATATGCTATTAAAATCGAGTAGAAATATAAGCACTAGAACAAACAGGATTTTGGATCTGTAAATCCGCAACAACCAAAGTATGACAAAGACATCCCTAACAAACAGTCTCCTGAAAACCAGTCCAAGACATAGGAAAAGAAGGGTCACGAGAAGACAAAGAAGGACACCGAAAAATGGTGCGATTTCCTTAAAAGCCCCTGGCACAACACTATTGAATGTCGCTCAAAACAAACATTGGTGGACGAGATAAAAAAGAAGGAGTCGAACCCTGATTATGAAAATACTGGTAAAGGACAGATCATTGACACAGACCCAACTACTATTTTCACAACCGCAACAATTCAACCAGAAGAACCAACAGATCCCGAAGAGGGGGAGCGCCTTTTTCATTCACATATGTGGGTGAATGGGGCCCCGCAACATTTTATTGTTGATAGCGGAAGCCAAAAGAACCTCATCTCAGCAGAGGTCATCAAACAGTTGGGATTGTCGATAGCACCACACCTGCAACCATACAACATTGGGTGGCTTCGCCAAGGACGAGATCTCCATGTCAGCCAGCAATGATGATTGTCATACGCCATACAACCCTTCAAAGATGAGGTATTATGTGATGTTTCCCCATTAGATGTTTGTGATGTTCTCTTGGGCTAGCCATATATGTGGAAGCGCAATGTTGTTTATGAGTCTCGACCCCGTAGTGTCATTGTTACATTGGGGGTCATCTCTACAAAATAATAAAGGGAGTTTCGACTATTGTTCCACGTAAAAAGTGCCGCAAGGTAGTATCTCATACTGAAAAATTTAGCTTCTTCACAATCTGTTCAAAAGGAAAACAAAAGGACACTGCAACCACTACAACCTCGCCCCAAACACCTTCTATCCAATAGAAGCAGGTCGAAAAGGTTGCAACAAAGAGAAAAGATTCCTTCTGCACACCTTCCTCTCATGTATCTCAACTTGTTGAACAACCTCAGCCTCAATAGGTTCTTGACATACTTCCACAAACTAAGCAGCACGATGTCTCCAGCAATACAAGCAGCTCACCAAGATGCAGATCCAGCAAACGCTTTTCCCTCTCCCCTGGGAACTCAATGAAATGGAGACCATTGCTTCCTAAGGAGGGAGGATTGATCCAGGTGGATATCGGTGCCCACCCACCTATTCTGACTGGCTCAAAATAGTTTTCTAGCAGACAATTTACTATTTTTAGCAGGTTTTAGCTTCTAGGGCCATTTTGAGGGCCTAAATAAAGGTTTTTCAAGATCGAGGTTCTCAATGATAGCCAAAGGCATGATTCATCCCCCAAAATGAATCTCCTCATCGATACGTTTCCAACGAGCTATCATACGCCTAAAACGGAGATCGTATGCAAAAGTTACGACCCCAAGAAGTTGATGTACTAACTTACCCAAATGGGGCCCACATGACTTTTGACGCTTCATCTCCTAGGGTTAGGTTTTTGGATGTCTAGGATTTTTCGCATTCATGTTTATTGTAAAAATGCCTTCAGAGCCTCAATTTACTCATCTTCTTGCGAATGCGAGTAGCCGTCACATCTCTTCTCAGAGATAAGCTGCCACCATTCTAGCAAGTCTTTCACTCTGTATTTTTATAGTCTCTGTACATTGATTTCATTAATAGAAATCATGTATTACTGTATCTTTGTGTTTATGGTTGCATCTATGATATATTTCTATTATATTATTGAATATCTGCGAAAACTCTATGCATTTCTTTATTATATCTCCGATCTCATTTCATGCCGAAAATAATCTGGATCAGTGGTATCAGAGCAAGCTGTTCTTGATTGTTTTTTTCATTTCATGTCCCCGACGAGTTCCGAGTATAGCAAGCTGGGTCTCGAGCTTGTCTCTCTTGAGGAAAATATCTCTTTCACACCCAAGAAACCCTCAATGACAGAAGAAAAGAAAAATGACAGAGCAGACGATCCTATCAGTCCATTTCTTGAGCAAGCTCTCACGCGACAGAGGGATGAAATGATGGAGAATTTTTCTCTCATCCTTCAACGCTTGCCGATAGCAACAGGTGCATCTTCATCAAGCGACCACTTTGGAGGCACCTCGCTTTTCAAGGTATAAGTTAATTTTGATATTCCTATATTTGAAGGACAGATAGATGCAGAAGCCCTAAACAAATGGTTAAATATGCTAGAAGGTTATTTCTCTGTTCACAAATTTTCCGACAAAGAAAAGATCACCTTCGCACTCCTTAAATCTCTCCCTCATGTCAAACATTGGTGGGAAACTTATCGGGAGTAGAGTTCCACAGAGGAGTTTGAAATATATGGGGTCGATCCCACTTGGGATTTTTTTGTGGATGCGATAAAAGAACAGTATTACCCTATTGGAAACTATGAGGACCAGTACATGAGATGGACCACACTGCAGCAAGAGAGGGGCCAAGCAGTTCCGGAGTTCACCAATACCTTCCATACCTTGCGCACCAAGCTGGGTATCAAAGACTCCGAGAAACATTTGGCTCTGAAATACCGTGGGAATCTACACAGATACACCCAGACTGAAATGGATTTTTTGGACATCTCATCACTCGGTGCTGCTTATCAATATGTTGTTAAAATTGAGAAGAAATATAAGCACCAGAACAAACGGGATTTTGGATCTATAAATCCACAACAACCAAAGTATGACAAAGATAGACCTAACAAATAGTCTCCTGAAAACCAGTCCAAGACACAGGAAAAGAAGGGTCATGGGAAGACAAAGAATGACACTGAAAAATGGTGTGATTTCCACAAAATCCCCTGGAACAACACCGATGAATTTCGCTCAAAATAGTCATTGGTGGCTGAGATCAAAGACAAGGAGCCGAACCATGATTCAGAATCTGATTCTGAAAATACAGGTAAAGGACAGATCATTGACGCAGACCCCACTGCTATTGTCGCAACCACAACAATTCAACCAGAAGAACCAACAGATCCTGAAGAGGGAGAGCACCTTTTTCATTCCCAGATGTGGGTGAAGGGGCCCCACTACATTTTATTGTTGATAGAGGAAGCTAGAAGAACCTCATCTCAGTAGAGGTCTTCAAATAGTTTGGATTGTCGACAACACCACACCCGCAACCATACAACATCGAGTGGCTTCGCCAAGGATGAGATCTTTGTGTCAACCAGCAATGTCGATTGTCATACGGCATCCAACCCTTCAAGGACGAGGTATTATATGATGTTGCCCCACTGGATGCCTGTGATGTTCTCTTGGGCCAACCATATATGTGGAAGCGTCATGCTATTTATGAGTCTCGACCCCGTAGCGTCATTATTACTTTGGGGGGTCATATCTACAGAATACCAGAGGTAGTTCCAACTATTGTTCCACCTAAAAAGTGTCGCAAGGTAGTATCTCATACTGCAAAATTTAGCTTCTTCACAATCTGTTCAAAAGGAGAACAGAAGGACACTGAAACCACTACAGCCTCGACCCAAGCACCTTCTATCCAATAGAAGCAAATTGATAAGGATGCAACAAATCACAAAGATTCCTTATGCACACCTTCCTCTCATGTATCTCG
This sequence comes from Picea engelmannii, assembly GCA_009831015.1. NCBI lineage: Eukaryota > Viridiplantae > Streptophyta > Pinopsida > Pinales > Pinaceae > Picea > Picea engelmannii. Next base: position 55,016 of record ML792800.1, on the reverse strand, counting down.
ACTTGTTGAACAACCTCAGCCTCAACAAGTTCTTGACATATTTCCACAAACTGAGCAGAGCAATGTCTTCAACAATACAAGCAGCTTACCAAGATGTAGATCCAGCAAACACTTTTCCCTCTCCCATGGGAAATCAACGCAATGGAGACCATTGCTTCTTAAGGAGGGAGGATTGATCCAGGTGGATATCAGTGGCCACCCACCTTTTCCAACTAGCTTAAAACAATTTACTGACAATTTTGGCAATTTACTACTTTTAGCAGGTTTTAACTTCTGGGGCCATTTTGAGGGCCTAAATAAAGGTTTTTTATGGTCGAGGTTCTCAATGATAGCCGAAGGCATGATTGAACCCCCAAAATGAATCTCCTCGACAATACCTTTCCAACGAGCTATCATACGCCTAAAACGGAGATCACCTTTGCACTCCTTAAAGCTCTCCCTCATGTCAAACATTGGTGGGAAGCTTATTGGGAGCAAAGTTCCACAGAGGAGTCTAAAATATATGGGGTCGATCCCACTTGGGATTGTTTTGTGGATGCGGTAAAGGAACAGTATTACCCTTTTGAAAACTATGAGGACCAGTACATGAGATGAACCACACTGTGACAAGAGAGGGGCCAAGCAGTTCCAGAGTTCACTAATACCTTCCATACCTTGCACACAAAGTTGGGTATCAAAGACTCCGAGCGACATTTGGTTCTAAAATACCGTGGGGCTCTACATAGATACATCTAGACTGAAATGGATTTTCTGGACATCTCATCACTCGATGTTGCTTATCGATATTCTGTTAAAATCGAGTAGAAATATAAGCACTAGAACAAATAGGATTTCGGATCTGTAAATCTGCAACAAAAAAAGTATGACAAAGACAACCCTAACAAAAAGTCTCCCGAAAACCAGTCCAAGACATAGGAAAAGAAGGGTCACGGGATGACAAAGAAGGACACTGAAAAATGGTGCAATTTTCATAAAATCCCCTGGCACAACACCGATGAATATCGCTCAAAACAGTCATTGGTGGACGAGATGAAAGACAAGGAGCTGAACCCTAATTCAGAATCTGATTATGAAAATACTAGTAAAGGAAAGATCATTGACGCTGACTCCATTGCTATTGTCACAACTATAGCAATTCAACCAGAAGAACCAACAGATCCCGAAGAGGGGGAGCGCCTTTTTCATTCACAGATGTGGGTGAAGGGGGCCTCGCTGCATTTTATTGTTGATAGCGGAAGCTAGAAGAACCTCATCTAAGCAGAGGTCGTCAAATAGTTGGGATTGTCGACAACACCACACCTGCATCCATACAACATCGGGTGGCTACGCCAAGGACAAGATCTCTGTGTCAGCCAACAATGTCAATTTTCATATGACATCCAGCCCTTCAAAGACGTGGTATTATGTGATGTTTCCCCACTAGATGTCTATGATGTTCTCTTGGGCCAACCATATATGTGGAAGCGCCATGATGTTTATGAGTCTCGACTCCGTAGTGTCATTGTTACTTTGGGGGGTCATCTCTACAGAATACCAAAGGTAGTTCTGACTATTGTTCCACCTAAAAAGTGTCGCAAGGTAGTATCTCATACTACAAAATGTAGCTTCTTCACAATCTATTCAAAAGGAGAACAGAAGGACACTGCAACCACTACAGCCTCGCCCCAAGCACCTTCTATCCAATAGAAGTAGGTAGATGAGGCTACAAAAAAGTGCAAATATTCTTTCTACACACCTTCCTCTCATGTATCTCGACTTGTTGAACAACCTCAACCTCAATAGGTTCTTGACGTACTTCCACAAATTGAGCAGCGCGATGTCTCTAGCAATACAAGCATCTCACCAAGATAAAGATCCAACAAATGCTTTTCCCTCTCCCCTGAGAACTCAACGCAATGGAGACCATTTCTTCCTAAGGAGGGAGGATTGATCCAGGTGGATATCGGTGGCCACCCACCTTTTTCGACTTCCTCAAAACAGTTTTCTGGCAATTTTGGCAATTTACTATTTTTAGCAGGTTTTAACTTCCGGGGCCATTTTGAGGGCCTAAATGAAGGTTTTTCTAGATCAAGATTCTCAATTATAGTAGAAGGCATGATTGAGGCCCAAAAATGAATCTCCTTGATGATAACTTTCCAACAAGCTATCATACGCCTAAAACGAAGATTGTATGCAAAAGTTACGACCCCGGGAAGTTGATGTACTAACTTACCCAAACGGGGCCCACGTGGCTTTTGGCGCTTCATCTCCTAGGGTTAGTTTTTTGGATGTCTAGGGTTTTTGGCATTCATGTTTATTGTAAAAATGCCTTCAGAGCTTCTTTTTACTCATCTTCTTGCGAATGCGAGTAGCCGTCACATCTCTTCTCAGAGATAAGCTGCCACCATTCTAGCGAGTATTTCACTCTGTATTTTTACAGTCTCTGTACATTTATTTCATTAATAGAAATCATGTATTATTATATCTTTGTGTTTATGGTTACATCTATGATATATTTCTGTTATAATATTGAATATCCGCGAAATCTCTGTGCATTTCTTTATTATATCTCTGATCCCATTTGGTGCTGAAAATAATCTGGATCAATGGTATCAGAGCAGGCTGTTCCTGATCATTTTTTTCATTGCATGTCCTGGACGAGGTTCGAGTATAGAAAGTTGGGTCTTGAGCTTGTCTCTCTTAAGGACAATTTCTCTTGCACACCCAAGAAACCCTCAATGGAGGAATAAAATAAAAATGATGGAGCAGACGATCCTATCAGTCTATTGCTTGAGAAAGCTCTCTCGCGACAGAGAGACGAAATGATGGAGAATTTTTCCCACATCCTTCAAAGCCTACCGATAGAAACAGGCGCATCTTCATCAAGTGGCCACTTTGGAGGCACCTCACCTTTCAAGGTACAAGTTAATTTTGATATTACTGTATTTGAAGGACAGATAGATGCAGAAGCCCTAGACAAATGGTTAAATCTGCTAGAAGTTTATTTCTCTATTCACAAATTTTCCAACAAAGAAAAGATCACCTCTGCACTCCTTAAAGCTCTCCCTCATGTCAAACATTGGTGGGAAACGTATTGTGAGAAGATTTCCATAGAGGAGTCTGAAATATATGGGGTCGATCCCACTTGGGATTTTTTTGTGGATGCGGTAAAGGAAGAGTATTACCCTGTTGGAAACTACGAGGACCAGTACATGAGATGGACCACACTATGGCAAGAGAGGGGCCAAGCAGTTCCAGAGTTCACCAATACTTTCCATACCTTGCGCACCAAGCTAGGTATCAAAGACTCCGAGCAACATTTAGTTCTGAAATACTGTGGGGCTCTATACACATACATCCAGACTAAAATGGATTTTCTGTACATCTCATCACTCGATGCTGCTTATCGATAGGCTGTTAAAATCGAGCAGAAATATAAACACCATAAAAAATGGGATTTTGGATCTGTAAATCCACAAAAACCAAAGTATGACAAAGACAACCCTAACAAACAGTCTCCCAAAAACCAGTCCAAGACACAGGAAAAGAAGGGTCACAAGAAGACAAAGAAGGACACCGGAAAATGGTGTGATTTCCACAAAATCCCCTGGCACAACACCGATTAATGTCGCTCAAAACAGTCATTGGTGGTCGAGATCAAAGACAAGGAGCCGAACCCTGATTCAGAAACTGATTCTGAAAATACTAGTAAAGGACAGATCATTGACGCAGACCCCACTGCTATTGTTGCAACCACAACAATTCAACCAGAAGAACCAACAGATCCCAAAGAGGGGGAGCGCCTTTTTCATTCACAGATGTGGGTGAAGGGGTTCCCACTGCATTTTATTGTTGATAGCGGAAGCCAAAAGAACATCATCTCAGCAGAGGTCGTCAAACAGTTGGGATTGTTGACAACACCACACCCGTAGCCATACAACATCGGGTGGCTTCACCAAGGATGAGATCTCCGTGTCAACCAGTAATGTCAATTGTCATACGACATCCAACACTTCAAGGATGAGGTATTATGTGATGTTGACCCACTGGATGTCTGTGATGTTCTCTTGGGCTAGCCATATATGTGGAAGCACCATGTTGTTTATGAGTCTTGACCTCGTAGTGTCATTGTTACTTTGGGGGGTCATCTCTACAAAATACCAGAGGTAGTTCCGACTATTGTTCCACCTAAAAAGTGTCACAAGGTAGTATCTCATACTGCAAAATTTAGCTTCTTCACAATCTGTTCAAAAGGAGAACAGAAGGACACTGCAACCACTACAACCTCGCACCAAGCACCTTCTATCCAACAGAAGCAGGTCAACAAGGCTGCAGCAAAGCATAAAGTGTTGGCAAATTTTTAACAGGTAGTGTATGCTTATCATTGATGGAAAGTACAACAATGAAGATGGCATGAGTATAGGAAGAATGTAACAGACGGGCATCATAAGCAGTTTGGGAAGACGCTGCAGAGGATGGTTAGCATGCTTTATAGGAAGAATGCGCTTGTCATTGATGGAAGGATCAGAGTGTGCATTGATGAAAAAACAGGAACAGTGTAAGCTTGGAGGAGAAGCGTCGGTGATCGTTGGATCCCATCCCGAATTCCCGATGACCGTCAGATCTCAATGTAGACAAGAGGAGTGCACAGATATGGAGGATAGATCTCGGGCGTTAGATCTGAGCGCAGGGTCCGACCACCATTGGATCGAGGAGAACCTACAGGTTCTTTAAAGTGCAAGGAGTAGAGGGCTCATAAAATCCAGAAAGAAGGAGGACTGTCCATCTTCAGGCAGGACACGTGGGGATAGATCATCAGTTCGCTGACTGGAGAGTCAAAGGAATGATGTTCCGTAACCTCTCGAAATCGCGATATCTGAAATCACGATTTAATCTCAGCCGTCAAATTAAGGTTGAATCTGGACTGTTGATTCAAGTCCATGTCGGAGTTTTGGGGATCAAGAGTTGGAGATGTCAAGTAATATCATCCACAGAAATCTCGATTTCGCGATATGCAAAATCGTGACTTAATCACAACCGTTGAATCAAGATCATATCTGGACCGTTGATCCAACTCCATATCGGAGTTTCGCGAATCGCGACATAGAGAGGGAAAAGAAACAATGCAACAAGAATTGCAAAATTGCGATTTAATCGCAGCCATTGAATCAAGGTCTGATCTGGACCGTTGATCTCAGTCCATTTTGGAGTTTCACGGGTCGAGAGCTAAAGATATCAAAGAATAATAACCACAAGAATCCCGAAATCGCGATATGCGATAGTGCAATTTAATCACAGCCGTCAGATCAAGATGTGATCTGGACCGTCGATCCGACTCACGTCAGCATACCACGTCAGCTAGGAACATGTGGCATAACTAGGTAATGACAAGTGTCAGACTAATTCAACATTTCAGGCACATGTAAGTCATGAATCAGAGTGACACATGGAAATATTCAACACGTGTCAATCCACGTGTGACATCAGCAGATTTACACCACTTCAGAGTTTCGGTAATCAGGAGATGGACAGATGTCGGAGGACAAGGAGGGGCTAAATGGAATGAGCCTCGTCGCACGGTCAGGTGGAGAACAGATGGAAGGTGGGGAGGAGAATGATACAAAAGGTGACATGACAGGAATGGGGCCCTTCCTTGATACCCCACCATTTCAGACCCCCCCCTTTAATTAAAGGCAGAATGGCAAAGGGGGTTTGGAATCGCTTGTGCGTCGTTGATCTGGGTGCTTTAATCCTGGCCGCTCGAGAGATGCACGCCCAATTCTGGACCCCCCCCCCCCTCCGCTTAAAGGTAGAATGGCAGGGGGGCTCTGGAATCCAATCCCGATCGTAGATCTAGGAGCACAGATTCTGGCCGTCCATATTTGCTCGCTGCATATCCGACGGTGCAGGTGAATTTGAACAAGATCGGAGGGCAACTGTAGCACGACATAGTATAACTGCCAGAAACCACTGATTGTTTCAGCCAGAGGACTCGAAGACACTTGGGGATGATTGACAGAGAAGGTGAATAGCCTTTGAGAATCTTCAAGAGGGATGAAGATGTTCATGGAGGCGATTTGACAACTGGATGGGCATTGAGGCTTGTAATTGAAACAGAGAAGGTGAGCTCGACTTTCACAGAGAAGACGAAGAGTGTCAACTGCCAGAGAGGTTGAGAAATCTCAGCAGAACACCCAGTGATGTTGGACGCATGGTGGAAAATGACCAGATAAGCTGAAGAGTCACGATGATGATCAAACAGAGCACTCAAGTTGCGGAGGAATTTGGCGCGGAGTGTGCATGTAGAGGCATTGCAAATATTGCATGCACAAGATGCACATAAGCAATATATACACGGTACAGAGAAGAGAAGGGTTGCTGTTGTTGTGGGAGTTGCTGCGGTTGTTGTTGTCATGGTGGAGGATTCAAGTGTGAGCAAGGAGGCAGAGCGCAGGAGGAGAGATGCATGCTAGAGGAAGGTTGCATCAAAGGGATATGGCGCAGAGAGTATAAAAGGCAGAAGAATAGAAAGTGCAAGAGGGTGCAGAAGGCACTGATGCAGACAGGACAGAGCAGTGTAACAGAACAACAACAGGGCTGGTAAGCCATTGAATAATTTTATATAGTTGTAGTAAGTTTCAGTAACAAAGAATTTATTATTCAGGGTGGTTGGGAGGTGCCAGGGAGGACTGGTGTCCTCAAAGGTTCAAGTGGGTGCTTGAACACAGGGTGTTGGTGCTTCCTTCTAGTTGGTGCTAGAGAAACCAGGGAGTTGGTGCTTCCTTCTAGTTGGTGCTAGAGAAACCAGGGGGTTGGTGCTTCCTTCTAGTGGGTGCTAGAGAAAACAGAGAGTCGGTGCTCTCAGCAAGTTGCAGCTTGTAAAAATAGAGGTTGTAGCCTCACAATGAGTTGGTGCTCATATGTATGATAATGTAAAGAATGTAGATAATACTTATCATATAAAGAAAAGGAGGTTTTTACCTTGTATGGGTTTCCTCGGGAATTATCTATCTCTGTCTTTCTCATATATGTGACTGATGATGAATGTGCCTTTTGTTTATCTCTCTGCATTATTGTGATCATCATTGAGTGCCTTGTAAATATTTTAAAAGAAGCATAATTGTTTAAGCACGGTGACAACTGATTCACCCCCCCTCTCAGTTGTCCAACAATTGGTATCAGAGCCGGCCCCTTTTATCTAAGGGTAGATCCTAGAGCTTAAACATGTCAATCCATGTAGGAAATTCAACCAAGAAGGCCCCTCTGTTCAATGGAACGAACTTTGCCTTCTGGAAAGTTAGAATGAGAACCTACATAATGGCTTTAGGTGCAGATGTCTGGGATGTGGTAGATACTGGGTATGTAAAGCCAGTTGTGCTAGCCAATAAGGATGAAAAACTAGAATTTAGCTTCAATGCTAAGGCTATGAATGCTATCTTGAGTGGGCTTGCAGAAGCAGAATTCGTAAAAGTTATGCACCTACGAACTGCCAAAGAAATGTGGGACAAACTCATTAGCAGTTATGAGGGTAATGAGAAGGTAAAGGATGCAAAGCTTCAAACCTACAGAGTACAGTTTGAACAGTTGAAGATGAAGGAAGATGAAACTATTGGAAAATAATTTCTGAGAATAGAAGAAATGGTAAATGCAATGAAGGCACTTGGTGAAACAATTGGGGAACCTTCTTTAGTTCAGAAAATCTTGAGATCTCTCCTAGATAGGTTCAACCCAAAGGTCTCTGCTATAGAAGAACTTAAAGATCTAAAAACCTTACAGTTTGATCAACTTCTAGGAACACTGACTGCATATGAAATGAGAATAGTTAAAGATAAACCCACCTCCAGAGAAGCATCATTTAAAGCAGACAAGAATGAGGATTCTGAGCCCGATGAAATTGAAGCAAAATTTGTGAAGAGA
>ML792800.1:4889-44484 GCA_009831015.1 Picea engelmannii | reverse complement strand
CTAAAGTTGAAGATGAACAAGTCCAAGAATCAGAAAATGAAGACTCTGAATCAGATGAAGACTCAGACACTCAGACAGACTCAAATCAGCAGTCAACTACAAATTCCTCCTCCAGAATCATTCAAAAGAATCATCCTGCAAGTTAGATAATTAGAGAAAAAGACAAAGGTGTACAAACTAGGAGAAATTTAATCAAAACCACTGAACAATCTCATATAGATTTCATATCCATGCTGGAACCCAAGAATTTTAATGAAGCCAGCAAAGATGATCACTGGGTTAAAGCAATGAATGAAGAACTTGATTAGATTGAAAAAAACACTACATGGAAGATGGTTCAAAGACCCGAAGGTAAAAACGTCATTGGCTCCAAATGGATCTTTAAGAATAAGTTGAATGAGCAAGGACAAGTTATCAAGAACAAAGTGAGGTTAGTCTGTAAAGGCTATGCTCAGATAGAAGGACTGTATTTTGATGAAACATTTGCGCCCATAGCAAGATTAGAAGCTATCATAATGTTTCTTACCTATGCTTTTCATAAAAGGTTTAAAGTCTACCAGATGGATGTCAAGTCAGCCTTTCTCAATGGAGATTTAAGTGAAGAAGTCTATATGGAACAACTAGAGGGTTTCAAATTGTCTGATAACCCTGACTTAGTATGCAAGTTGTAGAAATATTTATATGGTTTAAAACAAGCCCCTCGAGCCTGGTATCACAGACTGGATACGTATCTCAAAGACAAAGGGTTCAAGAGAGGAAAAACTGACAGCAATCTGTATATTAAGACAGAGGATAATGATTTTCTCATCGTACTAGTCTATGTAGATGACATCATCTTTGGATGTAATAAGGATTGACTGGTACAATGGTTTTCTTCTACCATGGAGTCTGAATTTAAAATGTCTATGATAGGAGAACTGTCCTTTTTCCTTGGTCTGCAAATTACTCAGAGGCCCGAAGGAATGTTCATTTCTCAAGAAAAATATCTAAGAGAAATGTTGAAAAGGTTTAAATTGGAAGATTCTAAACCTGTGGGTACACCTATAGTAACTGGATGTAAATTAAGCAAGGATGATGATTCACCTGATGTTGATCAAAGCTCATATCGATCAATGATAGGAAGCCTGCTGTACATCACAGCATCTCACCCAGACATAATGCATGCTGTAGGAATGGTAGGAAGATATCAGGCTGCACCTAAACAGAGTCATTTGCAAGCTGTCAAAAAGATATTCAAGTATTTAAAAGAAACAATGACTTATGGTCTATGGTATCCCAGAAATCAAAGTCTTCAGTTGACTACTTATTCATATGCAGATTGGGCAAACTGTGTTGATGAGAGAAAAAGCACCAGTGGAGGAACATTCTTCTTGGGTGACTCCTTAGTAGCCTGGCTTAGTAAAAAACAAGGTTCCATTTCTTTATCAACCACATAGGCAGAGTACATTGCTTCTGCTACCTGTTGCACACAGGTATTATGGATGATTCAAATGCTTGCAGACTTAGAGGTAAAATACACTGCACCGATCCCAATTCATTGTGATAACACTAGTGCCATCAGTGTGTAAAAAAATCCTGTCTTCCACTCCAAGACAAAACATATTCCCATAAAATATAATTTTCTGAGAGAGCAGGTCACCAATCAGATTGTTCAGGTCCATTACATTCCCACAACAGAACAAATTGCAGACATCTTTACTAAACCCCTAGCCTTGACACCGTTTGAATATCTCAGACAGAAGCTGGGTGTCATTTTGTTTCACACCTAAAGAGTCCATCTTGTTAGGGGGAGTTGTGTATTGTTTGAATATCTAATGCCTCCTAAAATTACTGCAATAGCTCAGGGGGAGCATGTCTCTTCTTTGACATTGATGTCAAAGGGGGAGAAAAGAATTCTGGTGCCTTAGTTGCCATCAATGCCAAAGGGGGAGATTGTTGGCATATGTTTAATAGGTAAAGTATGCTTGTCATTGATGGAAAGTACAACAGTGAAGATGGCATGAGTATAGGAAGAATGTAACAGACGGGCATCAGAAGTAGTTTGGGAAGACGCTGCAGAGGATGGTTGGCATGCTTTATAGGCAGAATGCGCTTGTCATTGATGGAAGGATCAGAGTGTGCATCGATGGAAAAACAAGAACAGTGTAAGGTTGGAGGAGAAGCATCGGTGATCTTTGGATCCCATCCTGAATTCCCGATGACTGTCATATCTCAATGTAGACAAGAGGAGTGTGCAGATATGGAGGATAGATCTCGGGCGTTAGATCCGAGCGCAGGGTCCGACCACTGTTGGATCGAGGAGAACCTGCACGTTATTTAAAGTGCAAGGAGTAGAGGGCTCAAAAAATGCCGAAAGAAGGAGGATCGTCCATCTTCAGGCAAGACACGTGGGGATAGATCGTCAGTTCACTGACTGGAGAGTCAAAGGAATGATGTTCCCTAACCTCTCGAAATCGCGATATCTAAAATCGCGATTTAATCTCAGCCGTCAAATTAAGGTTGAATCTGGACTGTTGATTCAAGTCCATGTCGGAGTTTCGGGGATCGAGAGTTGGAGATGTCAGGTAATATCATCCACAGAAATCTCGATTTCGCGATATGCAAAATTGTGACTTAATCGCAGTCGTTGAATCAAGATCAGATTTGGACCGTTGATCCAACTCCATATCGGAGTTTCGCGAATCGCGACATAGAGAGGGAAAAGAAACAATGCAACAAGAATTGCGAAATTGCGATTTAATCGTAGCCATTGAATCAAGGTTTGATATAGACCGTTGATCTCAGTCCATTTCGGAGTTTCACGGATCGAGAGCTGAAGATATCAGAGAATAATAACCACAAGAATCCTGAAATCGCGATATGCCATAGTGCGATTTAATCGCAGCCATCAGATCAAGATGTGATCTGGACCGTCAATCTGACTCACGTCAGCATACCACATCAGCTAGGAACACGTGGCACAACCAGGTAATGACAAGTGCCATACTGATTCAACATTTCAAGTACATGTAAGTCAGGAATCAGAGTGACACGTGATTGTATTCAACATGTGTCAATGCACATGTGATGTCAGTAGATTTACACCACTTCGGAGTTTCGGTAATCAGGAGATGGACAGATGTCGGAGGACAAGGAGGGGCTAAATGGAACGAGCCTTGTCTCACAGTCAGTTAGAGAACATACGATAGGTGGGGAGGAGAACGATACAAAAGGTGACACGACAGGAATGGGGCCCTTCCTTGATACCCCACCATTCCGGACCCCCCCCCTTTAATTAAAGGCAGAATGGCAAAGGGTGTTCGGAATCGCTTGAGCGTCGTTGATCTGGGTGCTTTAATCCTGGATGCTCGAGATATGCGCGCACAATTCCGGACCCCCCCCCTCCGCTTAAAGGTAGAATGGCAGGGGGGCTCCGAAATCCAATCCCGACTGTAGATCTGGGAGCACAGATTCTTGCCATCTAGATTTGCTCGCTGCATATCCGACGGTGCAGGTGAATTTGAACAAGATCGGAGGGAAACTATAGCACGACATAGTATAACTGCCAGAAACCACTGATTGTTTCAGCCAGAGGACTCGAAGACACTTGGGGATGATTGACAGAGAAGGTGAAGAGCCTCTGAGAATCTTCAAGAGGGATGAAGATGTTTGTGGAGGCGATTTGACAGCTGGATGGGCATTGAGGCCTGTAACTGAAACAGAGAAGGTGAGCTCGACTTTCACAGAGAAGACGAAGAGTCTCAACTGCCAGAGAGGTTGAGAAATCTCAGCAGAACACCTAGTGAAGATGGACGCATGGTGGAAAACGACCAGAGAAGCTAAAGAGTCATGATGATGATTAGACAGAGCACTCAAGTTGCGGAGGAATTTGGCGTGGAGTGTGCATGTAGGGGCATTGCGAATATTGCATGCACAAGATGCACATAAGCAATATATACACGGTACAGAGAAGAGAAGGGCTGCTATTGCTGTGGGAGTTGCTGTGGTTGTTGTTGTCATGGTGGAGGATTCAAGTGTGAGCAAGGAGGCAGAGCGCAGGAGCAGAGATGCATGCTAGAGGAAGGTTGCATCAAAGGGATATGGTGTAGAGAGTATAAAAGGAAGAAGAACAAAAAGTGCAAGAGGGTGCAGAAGGCACTGATGCAGACAGGACAGAACAACGTAACAGAACAACAACAAGGCTGGTAAGCCATTGAATAATTTTATATAGTTGTAGTAAGTTTCAGTACAAAGAATTTATTATTCAGGGTGGTTGGGAGGTGCTAGGGAGGACTGGTGTCCTCAAAGGTTCAAGTGGGTGCTTGAACACAGGGTGTTGGTGCTTCCTTCTAGTTGGTGCTAGAGAAACCAGGGAGTTGGTGCTTCCTTCTAGTTGGTGCTAGAGAAACCAGGTGGTTGGTGCTTCCTTCTAGTGGGTGCTAGAGAAAACAGAGAGTCGATGCTCTTAGCAAGTTGCAGCTTGCAAAAATAGAGGTTGTAGCCTCACAATGAGTTGGTGCTCATATGTATGATAATGTAAAGAATGTAGATAATACTTATCATATAAAGAAAATGAGGTTTTTACCCTGTATGGGTTTCCTCAGGAATTTTCTGTCCCTGTCTTTCTCATATATGTGATTGATGCTGAATGGGCCTTTTGTTTATCTCTCTGCATTATTGTGATCATCATTGAGTGCCTTGTAAAGATTTTAAAAGAAGCATAATTGTTTAAGCACGGTGACAATTGATTCACCCCCCCCTCTCAGTTGTCCAACATAAAGATTCCTTCTGCACGCCTTCCTCTCATGTATCTCAACTTGTTGAATAGCCTCAACCTCAACAAGTTCTTGACATACTTCCACAAACTGAGCAACGTGATGTCTCCAACAATACAAGCAGCTCACCAAGATGCAGATCCAACAAACGCTTTTCCCTCTCCCCTGGGAACTCAACGCAAAGGAGACCATTTCTTCCTAAGGAGGGATGATTGATCCAGGTGGATATAGGTGGCCACCCATCTTTTCCAACTGGCTCAAAACAGTTTTCTGGCAATTTTGGCAATTTACTAATTTTAGCAGGTTTTAACTTCCAGGGTCATTTTTAGGGCCTAAATGAAGGTTTTTCAATATCAAGGTTCTCAATGATATTCAAAGGCATGATTGAGCCTCCAAAATGAATCTCCTTGATGATACCATTCCAACGAGTTATTATACGTCTAAAACGGAGATCGTATGCAAAAGTTGTGACCCTGGGAAGTTGATGTACTAACTTACCCAAACAGGGCCCACATGACTTTTGGCGCTTCATCTCATAGGGTTAGGTTTTTGGATGTCTAGGGTTTTTGGCATTCCTATTTATTGTAAAAAGGCCTTCAGAGCCTCATTGTACTCATCTTATTGCAAATGCGAGTAACCTTCACATCTCTTCTCAGAGATACGCTGCCACTATTCTAGCGAGTCTTTCACTCTGTATTTTTACAATCTCTGTGCAATTATTTCATTAATAGAAATCATGTATTACTGTATCTATGTGTTTATGGTTACATCTATGATATGTTTCTGTTATATTATTGAATATCTATGAAATCTCTGTGCATTTCTTTATTATATCTCCAACCTCATTTCGTGCCGAAAATAATCCAGAACAGTGGTATCAGAGCAGGCTGTTCTCGATCAATTTTTTCAGTGCATGTCCCCAATGAGGTCCGAGTATAGCAAGTTGTGCCTCGATCTTGTCTCTCTTGAGGACAATCCTTCTCGCACACCCAAGAAACCCTCAATTGTGGAAGAAAAGAAAAATGACGGAGCAGACAATCCTATGAGTCTGTTGCTTGAGCAAGCTCTCACACGACAGAGGGAGGAAATGATGGAGAATTTTTCCCACATCCTTCAACGCTTGCCAATAGAAACAGGCGCATATTCATCAAGCGGCCACTTTGGAGGCACCTCGCCTTTCAAGGTACAAGTTAATTTTGATATTCCTGTATTTGAAGGACAGATAGATGCAGAAGCCCTAGACAAATGGTTAAATCTGCTAGAAGGTTATTTCTCTGTTCACAAATTTTCTGTCAAAGAAAATCTCACCTTTTCACTCCTTAAAGCTCTCCGTCATGTCAAACATTGGTGGGAAACTTATTGGGAGCAGAGTTCCACAGAGCAGTCTGAAATATATGGGGTCGATCCCACTTGGGATTGTTTTGTGGATGCGGTAAAGGAACAATATTACCCTGTTGGAAACTATGAGGACCAGTACATTAGATGAACCAAACTGCGACAAGAGAGGGGCCAAACAGTTCCGAAGTTCACCAATGCCTTCCATGCCTTGCGCACCAAGCTGGGTATCAAAGACTCCGAGCAACATTTGGTTTTGAAATACCGTGGGGCTCTACATAGATATATCTAGAATGAAATGGATTTTATGGACATCTCATCACTCGGTGTTTCTTATCGATATGCTGTTAAAATTGAGAAGAAATATAAGCACCAGAACAAACGGGATTTCGGATCTGTAAATCCACAACAACCAAAGTATGACAAAGACAGCCTTAACAAACAGTCTCCCAAAAACCAGTCCAAGACACAGGAAAAGAAGGGTCACGGGAAGACAAAGAAGGTCACCAAAAAATGGTGTGATTTCCACAAAATCCCCTAGCACAACACCGATGAATGTCGCTCAAAACAGTCATTGGTGGCCGAGATCAAAGACAAGGAACCAAACCCTGATTCAGAATCCAATTCTAAAAATGCTGGTAAAGGACAGATCATGGATGCAGACCCTACTTCTATTGTCGCAACCACAACAATTCAACCAGAAGAACCAAAAGATCCCGAAGAGGGGGAGCACCTTTTTCATTCACAGATGTGGGTGAAGGGGGCCCCGCTGCGTTTTATTATTGATAGCGGAAGCTAGAAGAACCTCATCTCAGCAGAGGTCGTCAAACAGTTTGGATTGTCGACAACACCACACCCATAGCCATATAAAATCTCCATGTCAACCAACAATGTCGATTGTCATACGACATCCAACCCTTCAAGGACGAGGTATTATGTGATGTTGCCCCACTGGATGTCTGTGATGTTCTCTTGGGCTAGCCATATATGTGGAAGTGCCATGTTGTTTATGAGTCTCGACCCCATAGTGTCATTGTCTGGTCGGTTTTGACTTTTGAAAGCATATTTAATGTGTATTGGGAAGCGTGGAAGGTAGCGGGGATGGAGCCCTATGTAACAGATGTTACTACTATTTTTTCTGTGTTTTTGTCCACAAGCGTATGTAAAACGTACGTAAAGAAAAGTAATTCAAGAATGCTAATTTTTTTGAACATGAGCCCTTGAAATTCAAATAGTCCGGAAGTCCGATTGTCAATTTGTATATCGCAGAACTCTCTATGCTATTTGTAGGATACAGAATAACAGAAGCCCAATTTAGAGCCCACCAGCATGAGAACCCTCAATCCAAAAAATACTTACTATTTTTTTTTTGTGTTTTTGTCCACCAGTGTATGTAAAACATACGTAAAGTAAACTATTTCGAGAATGCTAAATTTTTTGGACATGAGGCCCTTAAAATTCAAATAGTCTGCAAGTTCGATTGTCAATTTGTATATCGCGGAACTCTCCGATTGTCAATTTTCAGTCGTCCACCCTGAGAACCCGCGATGCAAAAACTGGCTAAGTATGGGATGATGGCTCCGTGCATGCTTTATATATCTACTTTATAAAATTACATATTTCCTATGTTTAATTTATGTTGTCCAGGAAACCTATAATTTGATAAATTTCAATCTCTTATGTCTAGGAGCCCTTCTTTTAAAGAAAACTAATTCGGGAATGCTAATGTATACACCGAACACGAGCTGTCATAGTTCGATACAACGTATCCGCGAAGCTGCGTCCATAAAATTGGCCAACTATGCAACCGAATGATGGTCGGTCGGAATGATCGTGGAACTCTCCGTGCTATTTGCAGGGCACAGAACAACAGAAACCCGATTTTCAACCCGCCACCCCGAGAACCCGCGATCATTAACTTATGTTGTCCAGGAAACCTATAATTTGATAAATTGCATTCTCTTCTGTCTAGGAGCCCTTATTTTAAATAAAACTAATTCGGGAAAGCTAATGTATACACCGAACACTACCTGTCATAGTTCAATGGAACCTATCCGCGAAGCCGCATCCACAAAACTGGCTAAATATGCAACCGAATGGCGTTCGGTCGAAATGACCACAGAAATGCGAGAAACTATAGAGTTAGAAACGCAATTTACAAGAGGAAAATAAAAGGGAGAGAACAGCTATATCGCCCACACAGAAAAATGTACTCTCATAACTATGAAACCATAGTAACACAAAATCCAAGGAAAAAGCATCGGCGGCTATGAAATATACTTTGAGGCCGACAAAATTTTCTTCAACGCATAAGAGATGCAATTTACATCGCCTGCAATTTTTTACTCTGTTATTTTATCTTAATAGTATTCTATGCAAACTCCACTACAAAAAAATGTAACTAGAGATCCAACCGTGGATGGATCATCCCAACATTGTAAACCCTGGGAAAACAATAACAAGAAGCAAATAAGAACCCAACCAAGAAGCACCAAAAGGCCAAAATGCAGGCGCAGGACCGGAACCTTGCAAAGTCGAATCAAGCAACAATAAATAGAATATAGCGAAGAAAGAAGCAAGCAACAACCACTCCCCCAGGAATGATGTTGTCCCAATCGCGATTGTATAAACCCAAACGTGCAAACTACAACAACACAAACAGGCAAGCAAGAACAACAACAACATGCAATTAAGAAATAAGTGCCATGCAAAAAACAAGCATGGACCAGTGAACCAGCAATGCCGCTGGGGCATATAAATTTTAAAATCGGAAGAAAATGTCTTGTAACAAGACTGTTAAGTAATCATTCATGTCTTGTACCAAGCATGTTAGGTAAACATTTAAGTCTGTCAGAAATGATCTGTAAACATTTAAGAAAAAAATTCAATGTGGCAAGTCTCTAACGTATCCCAAAAAAATTATTATATTTTTTGTAACAATAGTTCGAACACCAGAGAATGTATTGGAAGGCCAAAATTTTGATATGCCACCATATCAAACATTGCCATAAATTTACCTAGCATAAAATGCTAAAGCAAACATTCAAATTAATGCTAGCATTAATCCACCTTCGACAAATGCATAACAAAATATATGATTCAAAAAGACCATATACGATCAAATACTTTGGATATGCCAACATATATAACATTGGGAATAGCAAAGCCGACAATAAGACCTCCAATCCCTTGTCAAATCAGATCATGACAAATATGGTACTTTTTTTTATATAAAAATCGATGTTTTCAGTTCCTTGGTTCCAACAATAGATAATATGGAAATATTTGTGGTCAAATGACAGACTAATATGAAGTCAACGATTTATCGATCGCTATAGTCCCTTTATACCTATGGCAGGGACTGATAAATTAAGGTTCATTATAGTTTTAGAATGTAAAATTGGAATATTTTGAACAATGTTTTCTCTTAACATTCATCGTGATATTATAAAATTTAAGTTAGCATTTTTAAATAAATTAAGGTTCAATATAGTTTTAGGTGACGCTGACTTCACATCATTCACTTCAATTTCAGAACAATATCCAAAGTTTCCTTAATATGAAATATTATGGAGATTTATTTTTAAAATAATTTTAATTTTTTATTTATTAAATTTTACAAACCAAATTTTCTCATTGATTCATAGTTATCTCATATGATTTTATTTCCTCTATATGTATAATTTCTTTTTGTGAATTGTGGGAATAATTTTCTTTTAGAAAGAACGAATTTGTCCAACTTTGACACTTAGCCTTCACGTTCCAACACTTATTCATAGTTATCTCATATGATTTTATTTCTTCGGTATGTGTAATTTCTTTTTGTGAATTGTGGGAATAAAAAAAATTTAAAAATAACAAGTTTGGCCCACTTTGACACATAGCCTTCACGTTCGAACACTTATTGTTCTATGTAATTGTTTTACTTATCTTTTTCCTTCATTTATGTTGTGATAATGGAACACCGAGTCAACACAAACTCTTTTGTAGGAAGTCAGTTTTTGTGGGAAGTCAGTTCTTTGCAATCATGGTTGTTGTTTTCTTGTAATTTGAGAATTGTGGACTTTTTTGGAGTGGAGAAAAAGTTTGTTATTTGCTATTAATTCACCATTCTACAATTATTTGGAGTCGAGGTTGAGTCAAGAAAAAGCCCATCCTTTATAAGTATTAGAGTCATATTTTTCAAAATATTATAAGTTGTTTCTTATACAAAGTAAATATTAACATAAATAAATTAATGCTTATATAGTTAAGAATATAAAACAAATGTTGAGAAATTATATCCCTCATATCTAGGAAGTTCATAGCATTTGAATTTGGATAATCTTTCTTTTTGGATTGAAACATATTTAAACCATACAATCATTGATGGTAACTACATGCTCCATGTGTTTCTTTGTCTATCTTATTAGTGGTATAGGCACCCAACACTTTCAAAACATAAATAAAAGCTCTATTAAATGCAAGAGAGTGCTATCAATTTTTTAGCAAATATGAATCACCCTTTTGAATATGTGTAGTAAGGAAAGATTATGGTACGTATGTTCATGATCATATGCTAGATTAGAGATGCTCTTTATTTGTTTATTTTATCATATATGAATAAGGGGTGATATCACCAACTTAGGGATTACTAATATCCTTTGTTGAGATTTAGCAAACACAGGTCATACCAGAGATGTTGAGGTTCTCATGGACTCTACGGTGAGCACATGTTCCTGAGTTGGAGCCAAATTTTATCCCCTAGCCTAGGGATAAATAAGGATATCACGTCTCGAGGCCCACAGGTCCTAGACATGGAGTACCAAGAGCTAGATGACTTTAGCATGGCCTCGTAGGGCCCCTCTTTTCTTCAATGCAGTCCATTTATCACCACCAACAGTATCCATCCCACCAACCTAGTCCTGAAGTAGCGATGGGTCTTGCTCCATGAGGTAACGAGTCTGGGTATCATGATATGTATCACTCTGATTTTTGAAGGACTTGAATGCGTTGTATTGAATCCTTCTTCATTTCATGACATTTTCTTGGAAATTATTCTCTTTGCCTTGTTTATACCTGGAAGGGTAACATGGTGCCCTAGTAAGTTGGTTTCCATTTAGGATGGGTTGCTACTGGGTGGGTCTGTGAAAATTCATCGTCTATTCTCTCCATACTTACCACTTTCCATCTTTATTCCTTCCATCTCCCCTATCCTTGTTTGGGCATTGGGATTGGCTACGCTAGGAAGGGTTGTACCTTACCTTGTGGGAAGAAGGGGCTAAAGGCCTGGAGGGAAAAAGTAGCTGGCAAGAGTTAAAAACCAAATTTGAAAACCTTTGAGATGCTTCACCCAGGGATCCCCGAGAAAGAAGTGAAAAGATTCTTAGTAAGAAAAAGGACCCATAAGATACATAAACACTAAAGGTACCAGTTTATGGATAGGAGGTCTCATCACGATCCGGCCTATTATGACCATGGGCATGTAGCGGTATGACACTGCCACCTATTTGGTCACCAAAATCTCTTGGTGGCATAGCCAAGAGAAAAGGGGTCTCATCATGAGCCATCCTTTTCATTTTCGTGAAATTTTTGTAGATAATGTTGTCACCTCTGGTCATCAAGCCAGGATGCGACCCTCAACTTTTCCCTTGAAGCACAAAAACAAAATATCAAAATAAATAAAGCTAATAATAAAAGGCAATGAATGGGCTAGTAAACAATTTCATTTATGACAAGGTGCAACTCGCCCTCTACAAGGCACCCACAAGTAAGATTTTGCATTTCCCTGTTATTACATGCACCCCATGCCCAAATACTTACCCTATGCCACCTCATACACTTACATGATTTGGATTAGATCCCACCAGTGAAACACCCCAAACTTGATAGAGGTTATCCCAATAGGATACCCCGAGACATTCTCCAAACCTAACTTGTCAAGCTGCATAACGTCTTTGAACATTTTTCTGGGTTAAGGGGGATTTGATGCACATGTTTGGGTAATTTAATTATTGGATGTGATTTAGATGCTATGATCCTTGTGACTTATGAACCCTTGGAGGGAATACTTGTTGTTGTTGCAAGACCTTTCCTGGTGAACAGGTACACATGAGGGAATGATTAACTAAGACCTTCATGGGGGCTTAAATCCCACAGATGGATGTTGAAACCCCAACCAAGGGTAAGAAAAAGTTGAATATTTTCATCGAGAAAAAGAAGGATGTTGCCTTTGGAGGCACCCTGACAAACCTAGAGCTAGGGGGACCTTTCTCTTCCACATGGATGTTGGCCCTTGAGGGCCCTGGACGTCACCATGATAACCCTAGATGTCATCCAGAGCTAGGGTTTTCATTTTGGAGGAATTTATGAGCCTAGTGGCACATGTGGGCATCATCTGGGGCTTCTGGAGGTCAAGCATCCCACATTTCTAGCCCAACGTTCCACCTATGGGCCTCAACGTCACCCTAGAAGGGAACGACGTCACCCTTGGAGGTGTCTTTAGATGCAAATTAATTTTAATTGTGTCAAATTTGAATTGTATTGTAAAATGGCTAGGTCAACCTTATTTTGACCTGAAAATTAATTAAAGGTCAAAATTTTGTATAAATAAACATAAAGTAATCTCATTTGTAGAACACAAATCACCTCTCACAAGAGGGAGGACTGAAATGTTTTCCCTAAAGGAATTATTGGATGAAATTATCAAGGCACACTTGCTTGGAGGCTATTTTGGATGTATTGTTTATTATTTCTTGGTGAAATTTTGGCAAATCTAGGGTTTTTGTGCTTGATTAGTTTTGATGAAGTAAGTAAATTTGCAATTTTCATTTCATGATAAATGTCTATGGTATTTTTACTTGTCCATATGTAAGATTATGAAATTGCTTGCTTGAAACCCTAGGAGTATGAAACATAAGATGCTTCTTTCTTGCTCTTTATTTTGCTAGTTTTGCTTAAGAAGATCCTGTCTAGACAAACTTCTAGAGCCCAAAAGTGCTATCACTTTAGAAGCTTTGTATAGTTCTTATTGCATTAAATATTTTTCAAGAGTCTAAGGATAGGAGAAATCACTAGGGCCTAGAAGTGCCTACACCCTAGTTGAACCTTCTCTTTTAGGCTTGTTGCTTGAGAACTTAAGGTACTACTTCTCAAGCTTCCACCTTGTTATCTTTTAGACAAGTATAATCATTGTTACTCTCCAAGTTAATGTGTTGATATAATTGACTCCATAAACCTTACAAGCACTAGTCTCTCTTTTGTTGGAAGGTTTATCAAACACTCAAACACTATTCTCTTAGCTATTACTAATTAAATCTAACACTAATTTAGCCTAGATCACTAACTTTCTTGTTGTTGTTATAAATGTTTTCTACAGCCATCTAGCTGAAGCAATTTTTTTGCATAATTGACTTTGAATGCTAGCTAAATGCTTCAGAAGTTGCTTATGACATTTGATTATCATCATGCTTAGTAAATGCTACGCTTTCATTGTCGTTTCAAGAAATTTTGAAGAGATTTTATTGCAACCGTTACAATTTATTAATTGTTATTGTAAACTTATTAACTGCTGCAATTTTATATCAGCGAGCACTTATTTTCACTGTCCATTGTCTATTGAGGTGTTATTATCATATTTGTACTTGGAGTTATTGTATATGCATGCTATATTGTCTTTTTCTGGGCATGTACATCAAGCACTTCATTAACCTCATCTTTTAGAAATGAACTTAGTGACTTTGGTAACCAGTGAGAGGGGGGAATATATCTTGACCATAATCCTAATTTTCCATCCCTTTAGGTTACCGGGGATGACTCCCTTGGGGTAGACCCTGCCTATCCCTAAAAAGTGGGGATTTCCTATTAAGGTGACATTGATATGATATCTTGTTTGTTATGCCAATCTACCTTACTTTCCTTGGGATTTGGGCAAGTATAGATTGCACGATAATAGGAAAAACATCATAAATTGGGTACATCACACTCCCTCTCCTTCTCTCTTTTTCGATGGACAAAATGAATTTATAGGAATGGTAGTGTCCAAATGTAATTTTCTGTCTGGGTATAGGGGTGTGGAATCTAAGGGAAAATTCACATGTCCGCAGGGGAATATTTTTGTAACAAATGTGTGGTAGAAGTCCTACAATAAACCATTTTTGATGTTGTTGATGGATCTAGAATGTCATTCTACCCATTAGATCGTTAAAACGTTGGTCATAATCCCATACTGATTCAATCTGCACCTATTTAATTTCCTTCAAATCTGTAATGTACCGTGACTCATACTTTGGCTTCTTGAACTCCTTCAAAAATGCTTGTTTAATTTATGCTAAATTCATGGCTTGTCGTGTAGGTGTGATACTCTATAGTTTCATGTACCAGAATAATGTGCGACCTATAAAGGGGGTTTCCAACCGCACAATCTTTACGACCTCATCCTAGACATTCTTTGCAGCCCAAATTGTCTCACAGATAAATAGATGTTGTTTTGGGTCCTCTGACCCAACTCCCTAGAACTCAAGTAGTATAAGGGTGTTGTCTACCCCTACCATGTTTCTTTGTGTAGTACCTCCCCTAGGTGATGCTGGTTGATTCTGACTACACACTTCTTCCACTACTCTGGCTACTACTACTATGTTAGCCCTTGCTAACTATGAGTGCTTTTGACAAATCCTCGAATGTAATTTCTGCTCTAGGTGATTAACATAGGGTCATGGAATCGACAGAAGATCCCATCTTAGTAGTATTTATCGTCTCTTCTATTATAGGACTAAACTAAGAATTCTCTTCCTCTCCTTTTGTGTACGATATCTCTACGATATGGATGATTGAGCAAGGTTCTCTCCACTTAGGATCACTCTGCGTCTCTCCTTTCTCAGCCCCAGTATTTCGCCTCTTGTCCCTTCTTCCACTAGGAAAAAATCCAAACTTGTCCTCTTCTTCTTGTACAACCTCTTCAGTTCTATGTATCCTTAGTCTCTCCCTTCCTTTATTATTTCCTCCCTTCAAACAATCCTCTTATAATCCCTATGTTCCCCTATGTGCGTAAATCCATTAAAGTTTAGAATTTATTGTCATCACACACTTATCGCACAACAACATCTTTATCCACGTACCCAACGAATTCATGAACCTTTCGTGCAAACCTTTGAATAAATCCCTCTCTGCAACACTATATGACTGGGTACAATCCACTGCAAATTCTATAATATAACCTCCCAATATATTGTCCAACCAGAAATCAACTACGCGTGAAGTTTTATTACTTACATAATTCAACTGACTTATTAACTCAATCCATTTCCTCGGCATTGTGGTTCAGTACCTTCCAGTATTCTCCACTAATATTTCTAACCACACTGTAGAATAATCGAAAATTCACCAAAGAAAATCTCATGTAGTTCTATGTACACATACCTTTGTATCCATTGGTCATCGCTCATCAGAGGGTTTCTATTCTCTTTTTGAGAAAGTTCTCGTTCCTTTGCTTTTATCCATTTTGAGATTTATTTCTTTGTCGGCCTCCAAAACATTCCCTCAATCATAGATTTTGGGTCTCAGTAACGAAACTATTTTTTGGCACGTGGTTATAAGACCCTAGGTTCAAGTTATCTCAACCAACAAAACCTTTCATACACCGACCCTTTCGGCACCACCTGCATATCACCGGAAAAACAAAACCAACATAAACCAATTACTGTAACATTCATATCTATTGCACAGTGATCATGTAAGAAACAGATCTAATCTAACATACATAAGAGAATGTTGATGATCAATCACATAAAATACAAGCAGACACAATGGTTAACGTGGTTCACCCAACTTTGGGCTACTTCCACAATGATTGACTTCTTTATTATTCTTGTTGTAATCATCCCAGGCTTGCATACTGTGCTTACAATAGATATATCATGCTATCTCTCTCTCCATTTTTCCTAGCTGCTCTGCAGTGAAAACCTCTCTTTGTAACTTCTCCCTAACATTCATACATAGACTCTTCCATTCTCAGTCTACTCTCACTTTCTTCATGATAGAACACAGAACATAACAAAACATAACATACCCGGCACACCTCTCATAGAACCCCTAATATGCTCAATCCATTACATATTTATATATAAATTCTAGGGTTCAAAAACTTACTTTTCGTATCCCAAAAAACAAGTTACATCTTTTTCTAACTCATGAAAACTCGTGTTGACTCGGTGTTTAGGGTTGTTGTTCCTGCTTTTACGTCTGCATGCTTCTTTTGTACTCGACTGTTGTTCTTCCTTCTTTTGCGCATCTTTATGATTTTAGCATGTCGAAATTCTATCCTTCCTTTTTGTCTACTTTCTTCTCTTGCTTTATTCTCTACTTTATTCCCATGCTATATTATCAGCTAAGTATTTTCTTACTGTGCACTGTAATCCAACATGTACCTCTATTGCGCACTCCCAACCCTGAATGTGCCTTTGTTGCGTACTCCATTCCTGCCTTGTATTTTTTTTTATTCTTCCGTGGATATCTTCCATACTTAGGATTTTCATAAAAACTCTATCCAAAATGCCTTTCCAACAGAGGTGCTGCAATTTTTCCATAATTTTGACCAAACTTGCGATAATAGCTCATTAAACCCAAAAAATCGTGCAATCTCTTGAGAGTTTTGGGGCGAGGCCAATCCTTCATAGCTTCAATTTTCTTGGGATCCACCCTTACACCATCCTTTCTTACAATATGACCCAAGTACTCCACTCTCGAGGTGCCAAAGGAACATTTAGATTGTTTGAGGAAAAGTTGGTGCTGAGAAAGTATATGGAGAACTTTATCTACATGGGCAAGATGGTTTGTCCATGTTTTACTATAGCTTATAATATCATCAAAGAAAACTAAGACAAAACGACGGAGAAAATGACAAAAGACATGATTCATGATACTTTGGAAAGTGGAGGGGGCATTACTCATGCCAAAGGGCATGACCAAGAACTCATAGTGACCCTCATGAGTTCGAAATGTAGTCTTGGGAATGTCTGCCTCTTTCATACGCATATGATGGTATCCAGAATCAAGATCAAGTTTAGTAAAGTATTGAGTACCACTTAAGTCATATAATAGATCATCAATGCCAATAATGGGAAACTTGTCTTTGATGGTGATTTTATTGAGGGTACGAAAGTCTAGACACATGTGCCACGTGCCTTCTTTCTTGAGGACCATGATGACAGGAGAAGAATAGGGGCTAGTGCTAGGGTGGATGACACCCACATTGAGCAATTCTTGAACATTTTTCTCAACTTCATTCTTCCAAGAAAAGGGATGATGATAAGGGAAAACATTGGGTGAAAGACTTCCCAGAACTAGAGGAATGGAATGATCATGAACACCATGGGAAGGGGGAAGTCCATAGGGAGTGGGAAAAACAGTTTGGTGTTTGGAGAGGATAGATTGGAGGTCAGGATGCACAAAGGGTGCATCCACTACTTGAATGGAATGGATTTGGGAAATAATGCCTGAATGACCATTTTGAGGAGCTTTTCCATTTGATGGGAATTAATGATCTCAGGGGAGCCTATTGTGATGCCTTGGAACTTATATTGTTGACCTACCTATTGGAATTGGATGGTTAATTCCTTAAAATCCACGAGGATGGGACCGATAGTGTGTATCCATTTCGCACCCAACACAATGTCACAACCACCCATGTTGATAGAAAACATATGAGATTTCAGGATGTACTGACCAACTTGGAGATGCACATTTTCACAACTCCCCCCACATTTCATGGAAACACCATTGGAAATCATGATTTGAAAATTGTTGATGGGACGGATATAGAAATTGGATTCTTGAGCAATGCAATGATGAATAAAATTATGGGTGTTTCCATTGTCAATTAGGATAATGACCTTCTGATTCTTAATGTAGCCAATTAGCTTGAGGGTTTGGGGAGAAGAGAAGCCATTGAGGGAATTTAATGAAATGGTCGGTTAAACTTATGGTGGATTAGATGACAGAGTGAGATCAATTGGATCGGATAGCTCTACCATAGGAGGATCCTCTACCTATTTGTCAGAAACATCCTCAGAGATAGCCATAAACAACTTATGTTCCTTACACTTGTGCCATGAAAAATATTTTTCATCACAATTATAGCAAAGACCCTTGAGTTGGTGTTCAACCATTTCTGCCCGAGTTAATTTCTAGATCTTGAGAGGGGTGGGATGAGGGGCAGTATTGGGAGGGAGAGGAAGAAAAATGGGTTTCTGGTGCTTGGAAAAGAAAACATGTTGCGCTTCCTTGGCACATTGAGTATCTTCTAACCAAGTCTGGGGGTGAGTCATGAGGACTTGGGTTCGTATTTCATCCTTGAGGCCACTGATAAAGAATTCCTGGAAAAAGGTATCAGACATGTCCTTTGTTCTGAAAGACAACTACTCAAATGTGGTGATAAACTCTACCATGGCACCAGACTATTTCAATTTTTTCAAACAACCCAGGGAGTGTGTGTCAATGTCAAAGCGTTCATAAAGTTCAGCCACAAACTATTTCCAAGCAACATATCCTCGGTGTGATTTTCTATGCCATTGCCACCATTTCAAAAGTTCAGGATCTAAATAGAGGACACCATAACAAAGTTTGGATAAGTCATCACTGATGCCATGTAAGGAGAAGTAATGTTCCATTTGAGTTACCCAACCAGTGGGATCTAATCCATCAAATTTGTTCACCTCCACTCGTGGAAGACAAAGATCATGATGAAAGGGGTTGGACTAAAAATGTTGGGAATTGGAGGAAGTCATACCTTCCAAGTTAGAAGGTGTTTAGATGAGGAATGGAATCTAGGAAATGACAATTTTTCCAAGACCTTGGCAGCAAAGGATTCAACCTGAGAATTAAGGTGGGATGCAAGATGGCTAAAAAGGTGGGCTCACTGATCTTAGGCGGTAGCTGCTCGCTGACTGGATCTGGAATGAAATATGTGCTCAGTTGCTCCTTTGGTTCCTTTTCCTCTTCTTGGCTCTCCCCCAGGTCAGATTCGTATTCATCATAAATAGGGACCATGGGGTAGTTCTGCTTGCTTACTGGCTCTTCAGTATATTTATAGTGATCAAATGTAGGATAAGCTTGTTGCTCATCATCACTATAATATACATCAAAAAGGGGTTGTCCTTCATGGATATGACCCTCCTCCAGAACAATGATCTCGTCAAAAATTTTCATTTTAGGGATAGTGGGACCTACTGGTCCTGGCTTCTCACATGTAATCTTTTTCTCTTTAATCCCAGGTAAAAATATATTGTGAGAAACCCCCTAGAGAAAAAGAGAGGAAACCGCTTCCACAATAATTTCTTCTTTAAAAATGGGAAGGCCTCCGTCCTCAGAAGCAGAGCTGCTAGGAATATCTGCTTCAACCCGATACTCAGGTGAGACATCTACCATGGACCACATCTGCTCTGCAAACTCATAATCTCCACAAGAGGCGTGTTGATCTTCATGAAGATCTAAAAGAATAGAGGCATCTAATGTGATGTCAGATGCTTACGTTCTAGGGCTAACACAATTAATATCATTCAACACCTCCATCTTTTCCTCGCAAATGCTTTTCTCCACAGTAAAAGATTCATCATGGACCTGGTCTTCAGGGCCAACAAAGGCTTCATGAAGCAAAGAAAACTCCTCACAACAGTTTTCATACAAACAATCAGCTGGAAAATAATCTTTTCAAAATGAATTGAAAGCTGTATGAAAACCTGTTAGAGAGAAGATGCTCGCAGCGGGAAGAGATCGACACCACTCAAGAGTCGCTCCCTTGAATGAATACCTGAAGAGCTTAATCCAGACATCCTCATGCATGATATTGTGTAGGTGAATATCTTCATGGAAGTCCAGTAAATGCTCAGCTGGTTTCTCCCAACTTGTTACATGAAATTCAGGGAGGAAATCTTCCCAATGGTCTCTATCAGGAAGTGCATTAGGAAAACCAACTATCTGAGAAAAGTCACAGAAAACAAACCTTTGAGCCAGAATTTTCTCCATATCGAACCAGTGGAGTTGCCAATCGATCCTCGAATCATGGATTCGCCAGGTGAAAGATGCGCAGCTTCAAGTGTGTCTGGTCCTTGTTCACCATCAAAGGCCAGATCTTAACATTGTCGTTACCCCAGGAAGCTTCTCAGGCAGAGAAAGTAGCTGCTGAAACCTTCTCGAGCTAGCTCCTTAGAGTCAGCTTTCAGGTGTGCTAATAGTAGTCACAGCTGAAATAGTGATGTGGAAGCAATGGAGTCACCACAGTGGAGTCACCAGGTGCACAGTAGCAATATTTAAGGGCTCTGATGTCTGATGCACCTTCATAATCAGAGGCTCAATGATGTTTTGCCCAGGGAAAATCTTCAACTTCGTCCCCGACAACGGTGCCAGAAATGTTGGCGACGGAAGTCACTCCTGGATTGCAGTAGGAGAAGAGCCCGACGCCCATTAGTTTATGTCACGATTTGTTTAATGGGGTGATCAAATGGAAGTTAACTCACAACGATGTGGTTCTAACTCCGAAACTAGGCCAAGCATGCATGGGCAAGTAAGGTCTTAGATAACTTCAGACAGTGAGTTGTAGTAAGGGTGAGTAGGGGGAAGACTTATATTAGAGAGGTGCTAAAGTCTGTCGTAAACATCAGGTTCCTAACAGACTGTAGAGGAAGACATCTAAATGCAAGATCTTCTTACATTCAAACGTAGAAAACCGGAGAAAACAATAATGCCACAATAAATCATTTATCACAGCATAATTGCCATAATTCGTGCGAATCAGTCGATCACGAACTCCCTTAGTATGAGATGAAAACTAGATGAAATAAGGAATCTGCCTTTCATTAAACAAGAAATCTTACATACAGATGCATAACCCAGGAACTAGGGTGTTTGCTAAAACTTTACAACCGGGAGCTTCGCTCTACCATCGATGCTTACAAAAATGGCGAAAACGCCTACATATACTCAAAACAAAACACAACAGCGAAAACGAGATACTGCAATTAAAATATTGCATCTGCATGCCTTCTGACAGTCTGCGCATGCAGATTATGGATGATCGTGCGCCTATGACAGACGCCATCAGATTTCGGATTGTCCTTCTACAGGTGAGTCGACGTGAATTAGTCTTTTTCCGGACCTTCCTTTTATGGCCGAGTTGATATTCAACCACCAACAACTGTCGCAATAACTACTTTTTGGGATCGGGGATGACCTCGGTCAAGTTACCCTTCTGGGACGTGGAGGTCTCCTAATGGTGCCACCTGGATCAGCTGAACGGTCTTTCTTTGGATGCTACTTCATTGGACTGCTGCGAGGGACCCCTATGGATGATGTGGATGAGGGCGTGACGGGGGTTAAAGGTGTGAACACTGTGGAGGTGATGGAGAAGAAACGAGAGCTGTGACATCAACTGAGGAATGCCAAGCGGTTCAAATAGGATAGAGGAGGAAGGAGCGTGGAGTGCGGGAGTACAGGAGGAGGTGACTAGGAATGAGAGGGACACATGGCAGGAGACGAGAGGACGACTAGCTGAGGAGGTGCCATGTGGATGGAGAGAGGGAAATTGAATAGATGATAGGAGAAGAGGGTGGCGATAGGTTGGGAACAGGTGGCAATGGGGGGGAACGACTCAGACAGTGACACGATAGGAAGGGGGTAAAAATCCATTCCGGACCCCCCCCCCTTCCATTAAAGGTAGAACCGATGGGGGGGTCCGGAATATAATACAGACCATAGATCTAAGTGCCGAGACTTGGGACGTCTAGATGTGCTCATACATTATCTACAATTCCAGACCCCCCCCCTCTCGTTAAATCCAGAATGGAGGAGGGGGTGCGGAATTGGACCTTGTCCGTGAATTTGAGTTCCTGGATCACGACCGTCCAGATCTGCGCCCTCTTTAAATTAAATGTGCTCGAGCCTCGCTGATGGTTGAACGGATGAGATGACCTCGATTCTTTCATCATGAAAATCCCGAAGGGCCCCACTCATGACTTAGCTATGCGCCGTGTGTCCTTCAGATGGACGGTCTCGATTCTTTCGGGAGTTCTGGCACCGGGGTTTCACGATGCAACTTTTCTCAAAATCCCGATTGACCAAACCGCGAAAGAACGGATGTACGCCGCGTGTCCTCCAAAGGAACGATCGAGATGGAATTTGATTTTAGAAGAGGGTTGCCTCCATTATCAGGCTCGCTTGATGTGACAGGGTGCTAAGACCATGAGCTCGGCTTTGAAGGGCGCTTATCGGCATTTCAAGATTCAGGGTTTCAATATGTGAAATGAAGAGGGGATTTTACCCCTCGAACTCCCGAATGTCGATATGCCAATGTGACCAAATCTTGCGCCATGCGTCAATGGATCGGATGACCCAGACTTATCTTTAAAATATAGGCACTTTCTCTTACAATATATATCGGGTAACTTGGTAGCCCTTATATCTCGATGACCATTGATTTGCTTCGTGGATAGATCTCGGCTGCCAACAGCAAAACCTCGCCCGCTCTCTTGACTTGTAACCGAAGAAGAGATCCTTCCGCTGCTGTGCTTGGGTGTTTCCTGTTCATCCTGCAGACCTGGGTACCTTGTGCCTAGGACAAGAAATTTCACTAACACCTCCCTCACCACCTCCATCATCCCCTTCTTCTTCTGGAGGAGATTCTTCTGACGAAGGTAGTTCTCCTTCTCAGCCTTCCACACTGACTACACCAATGGCCAACCAGAAAAATCCTACCAGACCTTGGCTTGACTAGGATGCCGTAGCTATACCTGGAGCTCAGCATCCCTTACCCAAACATCCAGAGAAATGGCTTCCCAAGTTTGACCCTGACTCTAAACAGATCACTGAAGATCACATTAAAAAATTTATGTTAGCCATTAGACTCTGCAATGTCGAGCATGAAGACGTAGTCTATAGGTTGTTCCCCTACACTTTCGAGGGCAATGCATCTACATGGTACTTTGCCCAGCAACCCCATACCATCGTGTCTTGGGAAAAGTTTGAATCCTACTTTTTGGAAAAATTCGGAGACGGTAAGCCTCCATAAGTCCTAGTCATGGACCTTTCTAGCTTAAGAATGAACCTGAAAGAGAAAGTTAAAGACTTTAATCAAAGATTTTTAACACTTAAAAACCGAATCCCTACAGATTCCATGCCTGCCGAGAATCTCATAATAGCATACTATACTAAAGCGCTACATCAAAGTATAGCTATTTGGGTTAAACAATCTAAGAAAGCCACATTGTTAGAGGCCTTCAAGGAGGCCAACCAGATTGAAAAGGACATACTTAGTCTTAAAGACACTACTAGCAATGAAACAGAAACTAGTGTCTCTTCCAAAAAGAAGATCAAAATCCTCCCTAGACCTACTCAAAATAAAACACAACCTGAAAGTTCTGATTTAGAAAACTTAACTAAATTCGTTCAAAAACTGTCAAATCAAGTTATAGATTTGAAAAAGACGACCGAAGAAGCTTCTTCGAGTAAAGGGCCTTACAAGCCCCCATTCAGGAATCCTTTTCCCACCAACAGACTGAATCCAACTACCGAAGGCCTTAATCTAGAAAGTCTACAATAGGCCTTAATCTAGAAAGTCTACAATACGCCCTTCAAACAATTCTAGAAGCCCAGGATAACTTGATGCCTCCTGAGATCCCTGAGGGGGTAGTTGAACAAGAGACAGTTCAAGAAGAAGAGTCTTCTCCAAACATTTTTGGACACTTCTCGGATAGCATCTTTCAAGCTAACTTCGAGACAGTCCACCCTTACAACACTAGGAGTAAGACAACAAACAAACCTTCTTCCGAAAACACTACGACTTCGCCTCCAAATAAATCTAAACCATCTGAGACTAAACAGAGTCATGTGAACCCCAACTTAGATTATGATTTAGTTGAAGATCTTAAAAAGTTAAGGGCTAACTTCTGTTTATGAGTTATTGAAGTTTCCATTTCTGCTACAAAAAATGTTACAGAATATTGCAGAGAATAGTAAGAATGGTAATTCAAGCAATAACAAGGTTGTGCAGAACAAAGTTCCTCAGAAGACTTCCACTAAAAATAATCCTGATCCTCAAGATAAAGGAATCCTTCCTGTAAATAATGTAAATAATGTAGATAAAGTAGCTTTAGAAACTGCGAGTAAAAATCCACAAGCTACCACCCTTAGTACTCGCAAAAACGTACCTCCATTTTTGTTAACTTTCGAAATCTTTAATAGAAATGTACACAATTGTATGGTAGACTCAGGAGCGTCATCTAATGTGATGCCATGCTCTGTATGCCAGAAGATTAATGTCGAAGTTGAACCCTCCACCTTAAAAATCATACAACTTGATCGGACTAATGTTAAAGTTATAGGCGAACTAAAGAACGTACTTATAAGATTATCGTCTAACCCCAAAGTTCATCAAGTCATTGATATTGTTGTTGTGGATATTCCAGAAGTGTATGGTCTCTTTTTAAGCAGGGACTGGTCGGAGCATCTACACAGCTATTTCGTGACAGATTGGTCTCACCTATGGCTTCCAGAAAATGACAAGCCCAACAAGATCAAGGTAAATCGTGAACACTACCTCAAGTTCACGGTCACAGATTTGAATGATCCCAATGAACCATTTACACCTTCTGCTGATTCACCCGAAATACAAGGGATGGATACCTTTTTTGGCAATTTTATGGCCGAGACTTCAGCTATCACCAATCCACAACAACAGTCTGAGATCGTAGCATACATGCAGCCAACAGCTCCCACACAATGGTCACAGGCACCCGATAAAAATCAAATTTGGTCTCTTTATTTTGATGGGTCAAAGTCCGAAGAAGGAGTTAGTGCAGGCTGCGTTATTATTGATCCGGCAGGTAACAAAACCTTGATTGCATGTAGGCTAGAATTTGAATGTACTAATAACACTGCAGAATATGAGGCTTTACTTCAAGGTCTCAGAAAATCTTTAGACATGAACATTCAAAACTTTACTGTCTTTGGCAATTTCGAAATCATGGTTAGACAGGTAAGAGATTCTATCCACTGTCTATCTCCGCATCTTAAAAGCTACCAATCTGAGGTATGGAATTTAATGAAAAAGTTTTCTTCTTTCAATATAAATTCTATTCCTAGATTGAATAATTTTGAAGATGATCTATTAGCTAACGTAGCTTCCAAACTCTTTCCCGCAGAAGGCTTGTCCCCAGATGCATTCTCCGTCGAGTTGTTGTTTAGGCCATCTGTACCTGACAACATCATGAATTGGAGAGTCTTCGATGACAATCAACAGATTATTAGCTTCCTGCATATGGAAGAAAATTTTCAAGGTGCGGTCATAGACGAATGCATTCACAACAACAATTTGCGCGATTTCATGGTAATACCAGAACCAAGAACTCCTGAATCTTCATCAGACATGGTAAATTCGATCCCTAAGTCTGTAGTTAGATTAGAGAAGTTTTATGATCTTCAAGATAAATTCAAAAAATCGGTCAACTGTAAAACCAATAGTTCCTCGTTATCATATGAAAAAGTAAACTTAGGAACTAATGATAATCCACAGTGCATTAATTTAGGGTTGGGGTGTTCTCAACAAGAAAAAGATGCATTTATTAAATTATTCAAAGATTTTAAAGATGTCTTCGCATGGATGTATGATGATCTTAAAACTTTCGACCCTAACATCATACAACATGTCATTCCCATGAAACCCCAAACCTCACCCTTTCAACAAAAATTGAGAAAAATGCACCCTAAGTTAGAACTGACCGTTAAAAAAGAATTGAATAAACTCCTGAATGCTAAAATAATCTTCCCTGTTAGTCACACTCAATGGGTTTCTAACCTTGTCCCTGTCCGGAAGAAAAATGGGGAAATCCGACTATGCGTCGATTTTCGAAACCTTAACAGAGCGTCGGATAAAGACAAGTATCCTGTCCCACCCATGGAATAGATCCTTCAACAGGTATCTGGTTCCGAGAGGCTATCCTTATTGGATGGTTTCTCGGGGTACAACCAAGTCTTGATGTCTCCTCCAGACCAACTTAAAACTACCTTCCGCACTCCTTGGGGCACCTACGCTTATTGAAAAATGCCCTTTGGATTGATTAATGCCGGTGCCACTTTCCAGAGAGCAATGGACATTGCTTTTCAAGGCTTAATCAATCATTCCATCATAGTTTACTTAGATGATGTGACTGTATTTTCTAAAAACAAAACTGATCATCTGTCGCACTTACGAGCCGTTCTACAACGATGTCGTAAATACGACATTTCCTTGAATCCTAAAAAATCCATTTTTGTTGTAGAATAGGGTAAACTCTTGGGATTCATTGTGTC
This sequence comes from Picea engelmannii, assembly GCA_009831015.1. Taxonomy (NCBI): domain Eukaryota; kingdom Viridiplantae; phylum Streptophyta; class Pinopsida; order Pinales; family Pinaceae; genus Picea; species Picea engelmannii. Next base: position 18,082 of record ML792800.1, on the reverse strand, counting down.
AAGCGAAGGGATGATTATCGACCCCAAAAGGACTCAAGTCATTGTGAAACTTCCCCCTCCTACATCCAAAAAATCTATGCAGCCTTTCTTAGGCCAGATTAACTTCGTGAGGAGATTCGTCCCCAGTTTCTCTGAAATGGTCAGGCCTTTACAGAATTTAATTAAGAAAGACACCCAATATCACTGGGGACCCCTAGAAAATCAATCTTTTAATGCAATAAAGAAGGCCATAATAGACGTTCCTTCTCTCATGAGCCCTGACTTTTCTCAAGACTTTACACTCTACACTTTTGCTTCTGACTGTTCCTATGCCACCGCCCTAACCCAAAAGAATGCTGAGAACAATGAAATACCCATTGCCTTTATGAGCTATGCTTTCAAAGGCACGGAAATTATTTACCCAACAGTAGATCAACAAGCCTACGCTATTTTCAAAGCATTCAAACATTTCCGGTCTTATCTTTTGAAATCCAGGACGAAGATCATTGTCCCGTACCCAGCTGTCAGGAACCTGTTAGTGCAGAAAGACCTAGGAGAAAAGAGGGATAATTGGGTCACCTCCTTGCAGGAGTACAACATATAAATTACCCCAGCATAGATAGTGAGAGGCCAAGGGTTGTGCAAGTTAGTTGTTGATTCAGCAGCAGGACAACAAGAAGAAAGTGATACGTCAAACCTAGGACAACGCGATCAAAATGCAATCTGTTGCACGCAAAACTCTGTCAGTCCGTGGTATGACGATATAAAATTGTGTCTTGAACATGGGTCAGCCCCCCGTCACTTGGATCCCACTAAAAGAAGAGCGTTGAGATTAAGGTCTGCCTCCTTTCATTTGGTTAATGGTGTTCTATTTTGTCAAAATTTTGATGGCGTACTGATGCGCTGTCTTGAGAAGGACGAAGCAGAAAAAGTCTTGCTAGAGTTGCATGCAGGAGAAGCTGGTGGTCATTTTGGTGGTGACACCACTAGCCATAAGGTTTTGAGAGCCGGTTATTATTGGCCCACACTTTTTAGATACACCCATGCCTTGTGTCGTAAGTGTACTATTTGTCAGAAAGCATCGGGGCGATTACAGAAACCAACCTTTCCTCCGCAGCCCGTTTCAGCAGAATATCCTTTTCAGTAGTGGGGCTTTGATATTATAGGTCCAATCAACCCCCCATCCTCACAATAACATAAGTTTATCATAACAACCACAGATTACTTTACCTGGTGGTTTGAAGCTGCCCCATTACGAACTGTCAATACCAGTCAAGTAATTGCCTTTCTAAATTCAAATATTATTACTCGTTTTGGTATTCCTGATTTCTTAGTATTTGACAACGCTTCTTATTTCTTGTCTCTTGAGATCAACGAGTTCTCTTTAGAAAAAGGAATCAAATTGAAGTATTCTGCTAGCTATTACCCCCAAGGCAACGGATTGGCAGAGTCAACAAACAAGAACTTGATTAAAATCATCAAGCGAACGGTGGCGGAAAATCACAAAAACTGGCACAATGCATTGTTGAACGCACTATGGGCTAATAGGGTAACACCAAAAGATGCTATAGGTAACTCCCCCTTTTTTCTCGTTTATGGCAAAGAAGCAATTCTGCCACCTCACATTCTTCTTCCTTCACTTTAGTTATCGCAGAGAATCCAAGAAGAAGATTGTCCCCCTTTGGAAAATGGAATTAACACTTTGATGAAGCTAGAAGAGGTAAGAGCCCAAGCTAAACGTAAGTTAGATCAACATCAACAATTGGTTAAAAGATGGTTCGACTCTAATTCTGCCTCTGATAGGAATTTCAAAGTGGGTGACCTCGTCCTAAAATGGGACAAACTACATGAGGGAAAGGGAGAGCACATGAAATTTCAAAACTTATGGCTTGGACCCTTTTTAGTTGCTGAGAAGCTAGGTCCCAGCTCTTTCTGATTGCAGAATCTAGAAGGGCAGCCTGACACTTATCCAGTGAATGGCCAAGCTCTGAAAAGATATTTTGCATGATGACAACCCTTGTATATTATGTACATATTTTTCTTTCGTTTGCTTTGCTTTTGTTGTTTGGTTTTTGATTTCTCCTTTGCGCTTATCAGTTTTTGTTTTTGGAAATACACATACCTGCATGCAAACTATTCAGACAAAGAAAACATAAAATTCTTTCACAGAAATGACTGCTAAGAATTGTATAATCATCAATTGTACACTTCTGAAATTTATCTGTGTTGGCAAAAAGTCTGTTGTTTGAAAGAAGTTGACTTATTTCGATCTCTGAGTAAAGCCTGTCATGATCATCTATTATCTTTTTATGCTGTCCCTATTCCTTAAGGGAATGAGTCAAAAAGATGTCTCCCTGCCTTAGAAATTTGGTTCTGCAAATGAAACATCTCTGGATTTTAATAAAGGACAGTTCTAAAAAATTTCTGATGAGGTCTGTAAAAAATATCTTAAAAATCATAATTTTTAGCGTCACCCCGCTCGACTATATATCTTTGAAAAATAAAATAAATCAATAAAAGAGCTGAGGGAAGTGCTTTTAAACCCACCAGGATGCTGAACAGGTCCGCTGGCAGCGGGTAAATGCATGCATGATGCCAAGACAACTTCACCGGGGTACTGAACAGGCCTGCTAGCAGCGAAGTAATGTCGGGTATATGAAAAGTGGCAAAAATAAGATAACTTGACCTTGATATGTCCTTTATTCTCATCTAGAACTTTTGGGCAGAATACAGATATCAGAGTGGGTTAAATGACAACCCTGTCGAGGCTATGGACTCCTGCTGGCAGCAGTGGCTCTGTCAATAGTATCGAAGATTTTATCTTTAATATCGTGGCTCACTTGTCTTAAGACTGTTATCAGTTTTAATCTTTTAAAACACTGCTAGAATATTTGGTTAATGATGATGTTTACACAATTTTCTAGTTGTTGTTTTTGAGTTAGAACTTTTCTCGTTATCCTAATCTGAATTTTCTCTTTTGGCAGAGATAATTGCTTCTCCCAGTGAGTCGCCATTGTTGGCAGCCAATTCACATTTTTATGCTGTCCTTATAAGCTGCCTACACCAGAGTTTGGCAAAGTTGGATTTTCATCGCAACCTTTCCGACAAAATGATGTTATTCTTTTATATGCATTTGAACACTTACCTTGGTTCTCGTTTTCACGACTGTAAGCGTGAAAACGTTGGTTTTCGAAGTTACATTAAAATCATTACTGGATTTTTGCGATCATTCTTGTCGATATGCCCATTGTGTTTCCAATTTACTCATCGTTATACAGTTGGCAAGACCCCTTGATCTGTACTCATTTGGCATTCTTTGATTGATTATACAGTTTTGCTTCATGAGTGATTGAGTTTGTGATGCATTGGTGATTGGATTTATATGTTCTTTGATCGATTCACTTGACACATTGGTTTCATAAAAACGTGTTTGTGTTGTGGAAAGAGCCTTGGTATAAATCGTTTCATACAACACATAGTTCATATAAATTAAACCCTTGGTGTGATTTTTATTTATTGCTTTGGTTTTGAAACTATAACTTTTGCTCGTGCAAATGTTTAATCCACTTACCATTGATTTCATTGGTTGATTGAATGGCATAATTGTTAACCTATACAATAGTGGGTTGAATAGCTATTTGCACCGACGATTGTACTGTAGATATGACTGTTTTGCATGTAATGAATTAGCTCCACCACCTTCGCACGATATGTCATTAATGTTTTCCCCCTATCCTTGTTTCACCTTGGCTAGTTTCGGGTAAGCCTCCAAGCGTTCTGCCCCTGCATAGGCTGTGTTCAAACCCTGGCCCGTTCACATCGCTCACTGTGTGCTCCTGTCTATGGCACCGATGGTGCAAATAAAGCCAAATGGTAGTCAAGCTCTGTTACTGTTCGACGATGCCCGTAAGGATTTAGAGGACAGTGGTTGGCTCACGTTTATACAGAGGTTTGAGGGCTTCAACCTTACGGCTGCACAACAATTCTCCCTCACCTTTGATGAGTGTAGGGATAAATTAGGTGATATTCAACTTCAACTCAATGAAGAATTCATAAGCTCTGTTACAGGATTGGCAGCCACCGACCAGCGATGGTTTAAAAATTCCAAAGTCGACGAAGTGTTGTGGCCTTTGCTATTCATATCACGAAAGGTTACATCCTGTGACAAAGGTATGCCTATTTCCACCCTTAAACCCAGGTGGCACGATCTTTTGATAATGGTTAAACAATTTGTGACCTGTGAAGGTCGGTATGGATTGGTTTTTCTCTATCACCTCCGGTTGTTAATGAATTTCATGGGTTATCCGTTGAACATGCCGCATTACTTCTTGAGTATTCTTTACAAGATGGCTAAGAGGTTCAAACGCGAAAAGGATGATAGCAGCTTGTTTCACCATGGCTTCATTAGACTCATCGTCATCCACCATTTGAGCCTTCACGACGATAATTGGCAAGCCTTTCTATCCCGAAATGGCTTTGTTGATTCAGAGTCTGTCCAAATCGACAAGTCTGTGGTCAGTGAGACTAGGGTTGGGCCACCCGTGCCTTTCCATGTCCTGCTTCCCCTTGCCAAACCCTCGGTTTGCCCTGATATCGACCTACCCAATACCCTAACCAACCCGTACACAAAAGACAAGACTGAGGATGTTAAGAAGCTTGTGAGTAAGAGAGTCAAGGGTAATCCGACTGTCGACAAAAAAGGTAAGAAAAATGCCCGATTGATATCAAGACTTGCTCGGAATAAACCTAAGCCAAAAGTTGATCAAAAGCCCATAGTCCTGAGTGAGGACTCGGACTCCAATATCGAACGCTTCCTAGCTGGAGTGTACCCTTATTCCCATGGCCTATGTTCCGAGCAACCCTATGATTATGTATCTAATTTACCCCAATGCCTAAAGAACATTCCTAACTACCCAGCAATCAAGCTACATAATGAAACCCTCAGTGATTTAAACAAACCCTCGCCTGCAATTTTGAAGCCTGAACAAACATCATGTATCCAATGCAATGTGTTGCTAGAGTGCTACTATATCGGCGTTCCCTTATTACAGTCAAAGATCAAATCATTGGAAAACCAAGTTACAGTACTGTCGAGAGAAAGGGACAAGTTTCAAGCTAATGACAAGAAACAAAAAACCACTGGTTCGATCGTCTTTAGGAATGTCAAATCGACAACAACCTTCATCAATTCCAAATTATCATGACCGAGTTGTTTTCTGATTATCGAGGTATGAATTTCAATATCAATTTCATTTTATGAAGTGCTAAGATTAATATAATGAATTGGTTTTGGTTTTCAGTTAGCTCTGTTCATTATTTGAAATGACTCTATTATAGTTTGATTATAAAATACGGTTATGTTGTAGATCCTGTATAGTAGATTCATTTTACTAAAGTCAAATATGGTTATGATTTGGTTATGTGATTTGGTCATGCCCAGTTTAGCAATGGATTGGTTTTCACTTGGTTTGATTCGTTTTGAATAATTCTGTTGGTTTGAATTAACCAAATCAAAGGGGTTTGCTTTCGCTTGGATTTTGTTTGCGTCTGACCTGTACAGAAGATTCTTATGCTAAAATTAGAACACAGTTATGTTTTGATTTAATACGATTTTGTTGTAGTTGGGTGTCATCGGCTCTGATTTAGTTCTTATGATTTGATTTTGAAACGATTTCATAAGATTGAATTGGTATGATCTTTTATGAGTATATTGTATCATTATTAGGGATTGTTTTGATAAATACAATGTAGTCTATTAAATTAGAAAAATGACTCTGTTTTGCATTGAATTAACATTCTCATTTGGATTTGGATTACATTCAACTTGTGCAAAAGATCTATTTGCCAAAATCGTGGAACTGTGTTGATTCATAACGATTGTGTCAAACCCAAACTGTTTCGATTCGTTTTGATTTGATTGTTGCGTGTTTTGAGTTAGCACGATTGTTTGTATGAGTTTGATTGATATCGAAAATAGATTTGATGCTGCTCCGTTGGTTTTGATTTTCAAAAATGATTTTGTTAAGCTCAGATCGACATATTTCGTCTCTGTTGAATTCGTATAAAAAAAAACTCGGCTAATATTCTGTTTTGAAATTGATTCAAGTGATGATTTCGTTGACTGTCAATCGATTCTGTCTGCTCCCATTTGGAAATAACAAACATTTGAAAAATCCCACATATCCTGTTATCAACTGATTAATTCATTTACGATTTCATTTGTTTCAATTTACATACAAGTTTTCGTTTGGTTTGCAAATAGCATGATCATTTGTATATGTTAATACAGTTATATCAATTTGAAAAACGATCCTGTTGATTTCGTTTGGATTCGACAATGATTTTGTTGATGGCTGAAGCAACTATTTGTGTCGATTTCAATTAGTTCATGAAAATAATTTCATCGCTATCGAATTATATGAGAGATTATGTTTACCCGAATTGGTGATAACGAATTAAACAGAGTGCATCCATCTCTGTTATCATTTGGTTGAATACAATTTAGTTTGTTTAATTTGCATACAAGTGTCGATTTGAATGATGCTTTCAGTAATCAAATATTTTTCAATAGTTTGAAGATATTTTTTAAGATTCGAATTGATTTTGAAATGATTCTGTGTTCAATTTAGACCAGCTACAAAATCGCAAGATTCTGTAGCTAGTCTTAGAAATTAGATTTTTGTCAGTTTTATTAATAAAATATCCTATAATATTGTCTATTCTTGTCCTTTTTCAGGTACATACGAACTACCATGATCAATTGGGCATGTTCTAGCAGTTTGGGAGATACTTTGGATATGTTTTTATTTTAGGTTGTTAGTTTAGTCAGACTTAGGAGATTATCTCCAGATTTCCTGTAAACTATTTTGATAATTCCCACAGGGATGTTTTACCATGTGGGAAGGTCTTTAAATACTTGTTATTTTTTGTAATAATGATCATCTTCACGTTGGAGAGAACCAAAATATGGATTTATGATACAGAGTGGGATGAAAGTTGGTGTCTGGTAACAACTTTCGCTTTCAATATATCAAACTTTTGTTTCAAGTTTTATTCATATCATTTTGCAGTCGATTATAGACTACTTTAGCTATCATAATCTATTGCAGGTTGATGTGACTTGATTAATGTGTAATCTATATATGATCTCTCTCTTATTTAAAAAACACAAAAAATAATTTATTTCAGTTAATGAATTACAGATTTCTCTTCTTCGTTGATTGAATCATTCTGTACATAACTTTACACGCAGATTTATCTAAATGTTATGATTTGTAAATCATAAGATTGCTGTAAATTTTTATGTCTTGTTTGTCCTGTAATTATATTTGAAAAGCATAGCAGCTTTCCATTTACGAGAAGCTCGTGGAGAATCTGGTGCAGGTTTTCCTCCCACCAAACAGCTGAATCGACCATCATACACAGGACAAACCTGAAGTGTTACTTCAGGTCAGTTTCTTATTTCTTATTTGATAGTTAGATTGTTAGTATAATTTAATTAGTTTAGATAGATATATGTATAGTTTAGATTTATAGTTAGAGTTAGTATTTTAGTTGTTTAGTTTAGACAGTTTTTGTTTAATTCCTTTTTCATAAAATTATAAAAATCAAAAAACAATGGTTTCACTGTCTTAGGCCAGATTACAAATGACTTTTGCAGGTTTTAATTTAAATCTCTGATTTGTAAATACTGTATATTTGTAATTGGATCTGATTCTATTGGAAATTAAACATTTGATTTTATGGAATTATAGTTGTATAGTTTAGATAGTGAATTGTATATATTAGTAGTTTAGATTTGTTCATTAGTTTGTTTTAATTATTTAGATTAGTTCATTTAGAGTAGTTTTCTTTTGTTTTCTTAGGACTTAGATCGGCTAACGGAGCCGCTAAAACCGTCAGGGTGGGTTATCCCAAATGGCTTGGGTTATTTAGACAACCCCAGACCGAATCCACTCTTCCAGTTGGTGAGCGTTCAATTTCGCCCGCCAACAAATCAATAATTGAAATACCAGCAAGTTGATGTATTAGTACTAGGCTTGTCGTAGGTGTGAAAATTTTTGTCTACATGCTTGAGCACGAGGGTTATCCTGAGCTCAACCTTATTCAGTAGTTGCATTTTCCCCCTTTTCCTTTATCCAACTGGTTTATACCAACACCTATCTTTTATTAGACACACCTATAAGAGAAAATACAAAAAAGAGAACGTCCAAACCAAAGGAGGAGTTTTCACAAGAAGATATCATGTAAATCACTACGTAAAGCCCATCGATTAATTGGTTGGATTGCAAGATCTGGAGAACCATTCCACTATCAAACGCTGTAGAGTCTAATTGGGCCTCAGTTGCGGGTTTGGTTCCTACTGTTTATTTAAATGGATTTAGGACCCCTCAACAGGCACCAGTCAACATGACCTCGTACAAGGTTAGTAGATGACATGCCTTCATGGCTGGTTAGTTACTTGGATTTTTAGGTGGTGGGCCAACCTGTGTGGTTGGAGGTGTTTCCTAGACTTGGCCTAGATGGGTAGTGTGTGATCACTACATCACCTAATCCTCATGATTAGATGCCTGGTCATTGTGGAATAGTTGCATGGTGTGCCAACCAAAGGTTACTATTTCATTGTGGAACTAAATGCCAGTTTCAGTGTGAACTAGAAAGTGAAAGCCCCATGATGGCCTAAAGCCCAGATGGATGATGAGACCCTGGATGTTGATGTGGTTACGAAAATTCTTCAATATAGATTCATGGAAATTCAACAAGTCAATGGTCAAGTGTACAAAAGAGAAGAAGCAGTCATGATGTTCGTGCTAGATGAATACCTTCCTTCCTAAGAGGGAGTGTTGAAGTTTGAGTAGCTTCAGAAGGTATTATTATAAAATTCATATTGTATTTGACAAATACAAAACCCTAAATAATAATATTATATTATATTTGTTAAGTCGGCCATATTGTTCCCTTGTAAAATTTGACCCTATTGTGCCTTGAAAAGACAATTGTAAATTAGAAGAATAAAGTAGACAGGTCGGCCTTGACCTAATTCTGGGCAGTTCAATCTATATTTATAAGAGGCTAGGCTCCTCATTTGGAGAAGACACAGAACAATATCTCTCACACAAAACAAGTGCACAAGTTTTAGAGAGTGACGCAACTACAGAGGAAGTGTGTTTTGGTAAAGGATTTTGGTTATCTGGTGAAGAACTATCTTGGTCTAGTGGTGCGTTGTTCTATTCTGGTTAGGGTTTTTTGGTTTATCTTCTATTTGTTGAGATCTCTCTTAGGAGATAAATTATACTTGTTGAAGAATCTATATTGAAGAATCTTTGCTAGGAGAGACATTGTACTTGTACGTTAGGCCTCCCAAGGCCTCTAGATCAAGCCACACATGCCACCTAGCACACAATTGCCTCCAAAGTGTCCATCAAATGTTGGGTGATGTCAAGAGTCACATAGGTGATGTCATGGGCCTTTCAAGGAAAACATAATAGTAGGATGGCAAGAACCCCCTGGGTCTAGGACTGCCAGGCTGTCTCTGGTGGAACTCCCTCCTCTCTTATTGGTGCAAGCCTCTGACACATGTTTTTTGTGGCTGGGATCTCGACATCCATCTGGTGGGATTTTATCCCTATGTAGGTCTGAAATAACAATCTCCCCATGTGTACCTATCTATCGGGTGTGGCCTTGCAACAAAAACAAGTACACCCTCCATGGGCTCATAAGTCACAAGGATCATGTCAATGTCAATCACATCTAATAATCAAGTTATCTAAACATGTGCATAAACCCCCCCTTTCCCAGACAAGTTCTCAAATACGTTATGCTATTATATAAGTCAGGTTTGGAGAGGATGTCAAGAGGTCTTACTAGGCTAATTCTCATTGGACGTGGGATGTTTCCAGTTGAATAAAAATCCAGGCCATGTAAGTGGATGAGGTGGTGTTAGGATGTTTGAGTAGTGGGTGCAGTGATGACATGGGAATGTATGGCTTACCTGTGGGTGCCTCTGAAGAGGTAGAGTTGCACCTTGTCATGGATACAAATGTTTCCAAGCCCATTCAATGCCTTTTACATTTTTATCTTATTTCTTTTTCTTTCAAGAGACTAGTTAGGGGATATTGCCCTGACGTGGTGACTAGTGGTAACAATGTTACTCACAAACATTTCACTGAGATGAGAAGGTTGGTTCGTGATGAGACCCCCTTTCTCTTGGCTATGCCACCAAGATCCACTACCCTGGCATGGTGACCGGGTTAATGGTAGTGTCATACCACTACATGCCCATGGACCTAATAGGCTAGATTGTGATGAGACCCCCTTTCCTCCAACTAGGTCTTGATTTTATTATTTTATGGGCCCCTCTGTTTCTTGCTAAAAAGATTTTTATTTATTTCTTGGGGATCCCTTGGCGAAGCATATGAAGGTTTTATTCTTTTGTCTTTTATCTTTTTCCATCTACTTTTACCCTTTAGGCCTTTATCCCCTTCTTCCCACAAGGTAAGGTACAACCCTTTTCTAGTTTGGCAAACTCAATGCCCGAACCAATGTAGGGGATGGATGAGAGGGAAAAAAATGAAAATTGATAAGTATGGTGGGAATGGATGATGACCTTTCATGAACCCACCCAGTGGAAACTCAAAACCTATGGGAACCAACTTGTTAGGGAATCCCGTCATCCCCCCCAGCTGTGGACAAGTGGAAAGGAATAAGGTCCAAGCACATGTCAAAATTAAAAAGAATTAAATGCACATATTCAAATGTTTTGAGAATCAGAGTGACACATACCATGATACCCAGACTCATTACCTCATGGAGCAAGACTCACTGTTGTTGAAGGACTAGGTCGATGGGATGGATGTTGTTGTTTCTAAAAAGATGGAGGTGCTGAAGAAGAATGATGGTCCCTCTAGGTCTAGGCTCAAGTCAATATGGCTATCGATACTCCATGTCTAGGACCTGTGGGCCTCAAGACATAATATCCTTATTTATCCCTAGGCTAGGGGATAACATCTGGCTCCAAATCGGGGACATGTTCTCACCGTAGAGTGCATGAGAACCTCAACATCTCTAGCATGACCTATGACCTACTTGATCTCAACAAAAATTATTAGTAATAATTTGGGGTGGTAATATCACCCTTGGATCATATATGATATACTTTATTGAAAGTAAGCAAGCATATATACAAATGGAAATACAACTTTTCTAGCATGAAATGAAGATGGTATATACAATGAATGAAAATTCCTACCTACTTACCTCTACTTACCTTTTGGTTGAATTCTAGGTGTAGTCAAATATCCAATGAAACCATCCTAGCAATGTCTCATGATACCTTCCTTTGTGCTTCATCATAAACCAAAACAGTGATAAGTCAAGCACAAAAATAACTCGAGTTAGATAATGTATTGTATCATCAGAAATCGTAAAGTCTAGCTCATGGTGGCGGGAGGGAGGGACAAAATCATGCCAATTCACACCTCTAGGAAAGTGCTCAATCCATTTTAGAAAGGGATCGTGAAAAATTAAAGGTTAAATAGAACGAATCAAAGAGTATGAAGGTTGGTTAACTTGGATGTCTTCACAATCTGAGGTATGGGAAGGGACTAGTAAGTGTTGGTTGTGGAGCCTGATTATCTTCCTGATTTATAGGTATTTTGCTTTTAGTCGTGTTTATACCCCATGAAGTATTTACACCCCAGAAGTATGTACACTCTTCCACGCGAGGGAGTGCAGAGGGGGGGTACCCCCTCTGTGGGGTCCGAGGGGGCTATCCCCCCGGCTGGGGGGTCTAGGGGTAAGCAGGCCCCCAGCGGGGGTTAGGGGGCAAAGCCCCCGAAGCAAAAATTGTCTTGTAAAAGTATATTGTAATTTCATTGTAAATCTGGACCATTCATTATAATGTCGCAGATCTAATGGTAGAGATTATGTTAGGGTTTTTTTCCATAGAAGGCAACCCTCTTTTATGAGGGAAATGTATCACGACTATGGATGGGGGTGAATATTGTATTCTGAGAGAGGAGACTGTGAGAGAAAGAAGAGGAAGTTACAACAGGTTTTGTTGTAGGTTGTATCCCTTCAATTGCTGGATAATAATAAAGGAAGGATCTAGCAATTTCTCTGGTGGACTTAGCTCACACTGGGTGAACCATGCAAATCTGTGTCTCTCTTGTATTGTGTGTCTTCTATGTTTTATTTTTGCATTTGTTTTATTTTATTGCTCTGAGGTCCTATTTTTCCAACAACTGGTATCAGAGCATAAGGTAACTCGCAGGAAAAGAGGGTTCCTGGTTCGAGTGGGAGAAATGTCAGAATATGGAAGACTATTTATATCAGAAGGATCTATTCCTACCATTGAGCGGAGTAGCAAAGAAAGTGGCGGCCATGAAGGACGAAGAATGGGAGATTCTTGACAGAAAGGATCTAGGAACGATACGGTTGAGCTTGGAAGCATCGATGGCTTTCAATATTTCGAAAGAAAAGACAAATAAGGGTTTGATGGACGCGTTGGCCAAATTGTATGAAAAACCCTCGGTGTCGAATAAGGTATTTATATTGAAGAGATTATTTAATATGAAGATGTCAGAAGGTGGGTCTGTTGCACATCATTTAAATGAATTTAATACGGTTAATAATCAACTAAGTTCTGTAAAAGTGGACTTTGATGATGAGGTTAGGTCTCTTCTAATCTTGTGCTCATTGCCAGAAAGTTGGAATGGCTTGGTCATGGCTGTAAGTAACTTTGTCTCTGGTTCAAATACTTTAAAATTTGATGATGTTGTTGGTGTTATCCTTAGTGAGGAAATGCGATGGAAAATCACAGGTGAGACATCAGGAAATGTGTTGAATATGGAGAATAGGGGAAGACAAAAGGATACAGGAAAGGGCTCAGGAAACCACGAAAATTCTAGGAAGGGCAGATCCAAATCCAGACTTGGAAAGATAGAGTTTTGGAATTGTGGGAAGAAAGGACATCTGAAGAAAGACTACAGAGCTCCAAAGAAACAAATATATGGACAACAGGAGAGAAATCAGAAAGCAAATGTAACAGGTGATGTGTTACAAGATGCTTTGATTCTTTCTGTAGATAATATTTCTGAGTCTTGGGTAGTATATTCAGAATCTTCATTTCATGCCACAACCCATAGGAAACATTTTCTAGATTATGTTCAAGGTGATTTTGGACAGGTTCATTTGGGTGATAATAAACCATGCAA
>ML792799.1:405127-416844 GCA_009831015.1 Picea engelmannii | reverse complement strand
TCTCCTTGGTATATATAGGAGACTAGGAGGTATAATTACAAGTAATGGAATAAAGCCGACATAAATAAAATAACATTACTAATGTAATATGCCCAAATTAAAGGTAATGAGCCAATATTAGGGCTTAACAGTTTTGGATGTTGTTGATGCCTATATGTATATTGTGTTGTAAACAATGTATCACTATGAGTGAATATTGAATATGTTGGTTTTCCGAGTTTGTCTTTCCAGGGGAAAAATCTTTTTGTAATTATAGTATTTTCCATTGTATCTTTTCTATTCTTTTACTGAAAATATGTTTGTATTAAATATTGTACAAGGTTAAAATCTACAATTTTGTTACCTCCAAGAATTTGATGAAGGATCCTAATGTATTCTCGATTCTCTCTAGGGTTTAGTGGTCCCATAACTCTCATAGTAGTGAATACATTCCAATCCACACTAAAGCAATCGTGAAGTCTTCCTTCTTCGAGATGAATCTTTTTGTTCAGTACCTCATGTGTTGACTAGTAGAGTTGAGGAAGGACCCTCTTCAAATAATTTTTCTCTGTCCTCTGTTAGGAAAAATATGAACGTGAAAAATCACTTAGATCCTAGATGCAGATATATTTTCCCTTTTACCTTCTAGTGAGATTTGATCCAAATTTGTAAGTCTCTTTCTGAGGGCTAGATACCCATGGATTTATCAATAAGGGCATGGTCTTTCATCCATTGGAGGTAGCTTTCAATGCTCAGAGAGGTGACCGTGTATTGGTGGTTATCACTTGCTTTGGCCAAACAATTGTTCTATATATGCTTACCCTCTCATTCCTTTATTTTCCCCTTGTCAAACCAATATTTTAGATCTATTTTCCCATTTCTTGCACCCCCCATTTCTACAGTTTCCTCTCGTGACTTCAGGATCCTTGATAGGACACCCTTAAAGCACTTTCTTACTATCGTTGAAAAATCTTCCCCGGTTCTTGGAACTTCCATGTGTTCTGCCATCCCTATTGTGAAACTTCCACCATGTTCTTGTACCCTATGAAGGCCCTCCTAGTAGAGAAAAATGTACCCTTAACATGCATAGAACCCTAGAGACTCATCGTACACCTTCCACCTCCATTCTTCCTCCTCCAAAGAACCCAGACTACTCCTAATATGTTCATTTAGGGATGATCACATATAATGAATATTTTAAGAAAACTATGTCATTGTTCATCTTTGAATGATTGAAATCAATTGAAATGATGTATCTTGAAAATAAGATTTTAAAATAAAATAAAAATTTTATTTTATCATATTTAAGTGGTCATGGCTAAAAGTAATTATAACCGGATTTTTTTAAAAATGTATATTTCAATTATCATTATCATTACGAGGCTTCCATTATATATAATAATAATAGATGGAATATCCACTCAATAAAAAAATCTCTCATTATATTAATATTTCTTTTAAGGATGAAGAATAAATATAGTGATATTTATATTACAAATTTGAGGTGTAAAATACACATTCAAAATAAAAATTACATAAATGATTATATTTATTTAAAAATAATGAAAAAAATTAAATTAAATAAAAATAATTATTAAAACTATTCAATGTTAATAAGAAGATTCTAATTCATTAAAAACAATATATTAGTTAAGAGTTTAGCATGTTAGTGGAAATTGAACCCAATCACTTTAACTAAATCTAATTAATTAAAATTATATATAAATATATAGATATACATATATTTATTTAAAGCAATTTTTTTATTATTAAATTATATGTAATTTATAAAATAAATTAAAGATATTTTTGAAAAGTATTATTTTGAAAATAATTTTTTAAAAAGATAATAATAATTTGTTATTTTATAATTATTAGATAGAAAATAATGAATTAATATAANTTTTTTATTATTAAATTATATGTAATTTATAAAATAAATTAAAGATATTTTTGAAAAGTATTATTTTGAAAATAATTTTTTAAAAAGATAATAATAATTTGTTATTTTATAATTATTAGATAGAAAATAATGAATTAATATAAGTGTATGTTTTCATAGTTAATTTAATTAAAATTAATTTTTTTTCTAATGATGATCCTACACTTATGTGTTTATCTCATTCACTGGTATCACCATGGGGGAGCACCAACCTGAATGTCCATCCTAAGACTTTCCATTTTAATTAAAGTGCAGCAGGCATGATTGTGGACAATAGAGTCCTCTTCAACCAACTAGTGCAGTTGGCCTACCACTCTTTAAAAATGGATTTTCTAAAGTAGATCAAGCTTACTCCAAGGAAGAATTCGAAATTCCCATTAGAAGCTTGTTTCACCTACTCTGATGACATTGCAAAGATAGAAATCCCAGGTATAACATTCCATTTTAAGGATGATGTCGAAATGAAATTTTGGCACCATTAGTTGATGACACCATTTTCTTGGCATTCTATCCCTCGGGAGGTAATGATTTGAGCATTTTGGGAACTCTTCAACAACACGGTTACATTGTTTCTTTCGATCAATACAACAAAAAGATTGGTTTTCCTCTTGTTGGTATCTGCTCCTAAACTATATGTTGGTGATCATCCTCATTATTTATGTTGGTTTATTGTGTCTAGATGCTGACTATGCGAGTTTAATAATACAAGTGGTGCTATAATTGTTTTAATTTAGTGATTGATGTGTAAATTCATTGTATTCACAATTTTTATGAACGCATAGCTATTTCGTTCCCACCAATTTTTAACCTCAAACTTATAGATCCAATGAGGCATCCTCTAAAAACTCCCTTTAAAGATAGGTTCTATCAAGTAAATCATTTGGGCACAAAATGGATACAAGGGTTCTTAGAAGTTACCAACAAAAGACATTGTTGAAGTCTAAGAACGTTGACATATTCAACCTTTTGCAAGGGAAGGAGGTCTCACCCGATGCGTAATTGAGAATTGTGTAATGAAGGGAATTAAATAGAACACAACATGAGATCTATGTATACACTACTCAGATCCATATATCAACCATTAAACAAATAAAGAGAATAGATCCATTTGTTGATTTTTGTACATGAGTTGATCACATAGATTTACTAGGAGATGTGCATTGCTTGAGTTACAAATGAGCAGAACTGGCTCCTTATTTATACTAAACTGGCCTCCCAAACGAACATGAATTTTCACTTTTCTCTTTTCACATTATGAATACCAACCATAGTTACAAAATTCAACACTCCCTCTTAACTAGGGAGGTATTCAACACTCCCTCTCAAACAAGGGAGTAATCTTTAGAATCCCTAACATGTCTCTGAAGTATACACACTTTCCCTTGGAAAAGGGCTCCGTCATAATATCATCTATCTGATCATCGATGGAGATGTATTGGAGCTTTACTTCTTCCTTCTGGAAATTATCAACACCATCTTGGACCATTCTCCCCAACCCAATCACTATTTGGGACACAAGGAGAATGACTTACCATGTTGTAATCACATTAGTATTCCCTCTTAATGAGGGAAGACATTAACATCAACAAAGTGATTCACCAACTAGCCAACTCGATAATGGTAAGCATTTGTCAGATTCCATGAATGCAAGCAATCTTCTCATTTGTATGTTGAAGCCTGTTTGCTTCATTTGCACCATGTCTCGGATGAATTTCTGTGAGAAGCCTATGAAGCCTCATTGCCTCCACAACTCACGTCATTGGTTGCAATATATTATTTCTGTGTAGTATTGAGTGCTATAGAGGTTTAATTTCATGAATCCTGACTGATTTACACCCTCTAGTGCTATAATTGTTTTAATTCAGTGATTAATGTGTAAATTCGCAGTATATGGGTACATTTTTTTAGGGTTTTAATGTATTCGCAATTTTTATGAACACATCGCTCTTCCTTTCCCACTGGTTTTCAACCTCAAACTTATAGATCTGATGAGGTATCCTCTAAAAATTCATTTTAAAGATATGTGCTATCAATGAAACCATTTGGGTGCAAAATTGAGACCAGGGTTCTCGGAAGTTACCAACAAAAGACATTGTTGTAGTCTAAGAACATTGGCATATTCAACCTTCCACAAGGGAATGAGGTCTCACCCAAAGAATAGTTGAGACTTCTGTAATGAAGGGAATTAAATAGAACAAAAAATCATATCTATGTCTACACTACTTAGATCCATATATCAACCATTAAAATCGAACAGTAATGAGACATTTTATAGATAAAGAGAACAAATCCATTTGTTGATTTTTCTATATGATATGATCACATAGATTTACTAGGAGATGTGAACTACTTGAGTTACAAATGAGCCAAAATGGCTCCTTATTTATACTAAAGTGTTCTCCCCAATGAACATGACTTTTAATTTTTCACATTATGAAGAGCGACCATAGTTACAAAATTCAACACTCCCTCTTAACTAGGGAGGTATTAAAACATCAACTACCTCTCCCAATGAGGGAAGACATACCTGGTGATCATATATTCTTTGGAAATTCTTATGTCATAGAAAGTTTTGTATCAAATCATCATCAACATCAACAATATGCCACAACCTATTCAATATCTTGACACATTGAATATCATTTATATAGCATCAATTTTTTGGGCCATACTCCATTTGAGTAATCACACATGATGTTGAATAATTCAAGTACTGAAACCTTCTCACTCAACTAAGTATCCCATAGTTTTCACACAATGAATGGAGTGTCTCATGACTACAAGTACCATTCTTCCTAATCACGTCAATAGATGTGACACATGAAGAATTTCAGTCCCAGACAATTTTCCCTAATCAGGTCACCATATGTGCCATAGGGAAAATGTGAATTCTCTCAGATGTTGAAAGCCACACGTTGGGCTATAGGGACAATTCTTCTAATTAGGTCACTACATGTGCCATAGAAGAATATCATTCCTAGACCATTTTCTCTAAACAAATCACCATATGTGCCATAGAGAAAATGTCATTCATGTACCAACCTCCCTAATTAGGTCACTAGCTATGCAATAGGGGGAGGACAAATTATCTTTATGAGGTCATCATATGTTCCATATGAGAATTTCATTCTTGGACCATTTTACGTAGAAAATGTCAGTCCATGATACATCAACAATTTGTCCAGCCTGGACCATTATCCACAGTGATAATGTCAGTCCAACAACACATTGACTATCCATGATGCAAGGATATCAACACTCCCTCTCAACCAAGGGAGAAATATCCACAAGCCCCAAATTTTATCCGAAGTATATAGAATTTCCCTTGGAAAAGGGCTCCATCAGAACATCATCTATCTGATCATCAATGGAGATGTACTGGAGCTTTACTTATCCCTTCTAGAATATATCAACATTGTCTTGGACCATTCTCCCCAACTTGGTCACTATTTGGGACATAGGGAGAATGACTTACCCTAATGTAATCACATCAGTATTCCATCTTAATGAGGGAAGAAAATCACATCAACAGAGTAGTTAGCCAGCTAGACAACTCGATTATGGTAAACATCTATCAGATGCCCTAAATATCAACAATATTCTTGTCTGGGTTCTGAATCCTGGCTACTTCATTTGCACCATGTCTTAGATGAATTTATGAGAGAGTCCTCTGAAGCCTCACTAATTCCAAAAATATCGTCACTAGATATGATATAATCTTCCTCTGTAGTATTGAATTCTATATAGGTTTACTTCTATGAATCCTATCTGATTTTGAGATGAAGAAACACCCTCTAGTTCCATTTCCGTCAACTACACTTTTTTCGTGGCTAGAAATGTATATCTCTACAACCTCTCCTCGTCTGATGAGACATATACAACTATACCACACTCGTACACCTACTCTGCTGCAACTCAATGTTCTCAATCAAGATCTGGCTCATGTTACTTATTGCAAAGAAATATCTGGCTCTTTGCTTAAGAGTATGTCCTCCATTCTCTCTATAGCTTCTCCCTATGGGATTTTGTAACTTCTAAACATTGAGACTAAGAGTAGCTTCTCTACTCTATCAGCAACTACCCTTCTTTGGGGATTCTCTCTATCAAACTATATCCTTTACTCTCTCTCTCTCTCTGTAATTTCTTCCTCTGCAAGTGCTCTATCTAGAATTGAGAGTGACTTAATAAATGCTTCCTCTGGAATTGGAGGTGACTCCTCCTATGTATCTTCTTCATGTGACACTGAAGGTATCTCTTCCTCCTTCTCTATAGGTAACTCAATCTCTTCTCCCTCTAGATGTAGTACATCCTCCCTCTCTGGGAGTGCCTCTACGTACACTTGCATTGAAGTGCAATTACACAACAAGGGTAACTCCAATTATGCATAGATGATTATCCATGACCATGTGTACGAATGCACCAACTTCCTTAAAGAACATCTAGGAAGGGTAGAAAACATCCTCATAAATGCTGACCCAGATTGCACATAAGAGTTTGATGCCATTCATTTCTCGAAAGCAAAGGACATGCTCAAATACTATCGCATTTGGGAGCTCATTGCATACTCGAGAACCAATGTAACCTCCTTCTTATCCTCTTTGTCATATATGGATAGTGATACAACTAATGATCACAACAAATCCCTTACTGGACTTCAATATAATATGACTCACTTTCCTCCAATAAGAGAGTCCCCTGCCCCTTCGAGAAAAATATCCCTTGATCCAAATAAAATGGTTTGATGCAAGCTTCTGCACAAGAAGATAGTAAGCCATGATGCCAAAGTGTTTAGGTTCTCCCTACCTAGGGAGGATCAATTATTAGGTCTTCATGTCGAATTCCATTTTATAATTGTCCAAGTCTAGCCACTAAGAGCTCATGAGTCCGTTATCCAACCATTTATTTATTTAATTAAGAAAAATTCTACAATGCCCCATGGTATCAACCTCCTTCGGAGATCTTGTAACACCTAATATAAGCTAGGACTCCATTTCTCTTTCCTTTACCTGGGACCTCCCGTGAGGGAGTCAATCCGAGTCCATCTCTGATACCATGTTGAGTTTTCTATATGAGATGTTGACATGGATTTACTAGGAGATGTGAATTGCTTTAGTTACAAATGAGACAAATTGGTTCCTTATTTATACTAAGGTGGCCTCCCCAACTTATCCAAAAATATCTTTTAAATGAAAATGGTTGACTTATTAAGCATGTGTTGATTAAGCAATTAGGAATCTTAAAGAAAGAGGAAGAAGATATGAGAAGATATCACAACCATATAAACATGTACGTAAGTGAAATGAAGAATAAAAAAACAACGAACCATAACACTAGTATCATAACGGAGTTCAACAGTCTCACCTACGTCTCCGATCCATTGTCTTAGTGGGTGAGGGTTTCTTATTTCTATTAAAATTTCAATAAGTACATCACAATAGCGCCAAAAGGTGACAAAAATAATATCGTCTTGTTCTAATAGATATTAAGAACCTAACAGAAGAAATGGTACTCAAACCAGATGACTGGAGCTCCCATAAACTACCCGCAGAGGTATGCTCCTTAATAAATTGCCTGCATAAAAATGGCTTTGGCTTGGAAAATCTTCAACATAAACCTACTCTATATCTCCTTTCTAGCCTTAATAAGGCCTGTTTTATATATATCTAAAGTTGGTAACCATCTCCCAAGTTCCCCCCAAGATCTAGCCTTAAAAAGGGCCCAATATCCCCCCAAAAGAGCAAAACATCTCCAATAAACATGCCTAAAATCCATAAAAAACCATTAATATATGGTAAAACCCCACTTTTTGCAACATTATTGGGATAAGCCGCTTTTCCTATGCACTTTCCCCCTCTGCATGGTCACATGAATAAACATATGGCCAAGCACCGACCCCTAAGGGTTGCGCACTCGCCCTCAATCTGAAATACTAGGTCACATGGTGCAACAAAGGTGGAATCCCCAAAACCAAGGGCTACTCCCAAAATCCCACACTATTAGTTTTAAACCTGGGTCATATGGAAACAACACCGAGAACTGAGGGCTAACTAGTATGGAAGGTTCGAGATGAGGTGCTTAACAGTGGTCATATGCAATCCCAATAGAATCAAAGTTGGAGCCCATTTTGTTACACCCACGTGCCAAGTGTTACGCACTGGTCACATTGGAACAGTCCTGTGGTAATTTTACACCGAGGGATGGGGCTAGGCCCCAACCCTAACCCCACTCGGATAGCAGTACATCCAAACTTAAACTTAGTATTTGCTCTGAATGGTTAAAAACTAACTTGCAGGTGGTTTGGCTAGCCCGACCTACCAAGTCTCTAGCCTGACTGAGAGGTTTGGGGTTCAAAACCCGTTGATCCCCAAAACATATTTACCACATGAACTTTAATTCAATCCATCGGTGCCACATGGGAGCCCATGTTTAAGCCATGTGGCACCACCCTATTCGCCCATGATATCTATCACACATCAAATGCTAACTGGTCTAACTATATGCCCTATCAACACATCCTTTCCCAATCACTATCTACCATGTGTCACCATATAGCATGCCATGTTTCGTTGCATGGGCGTACCACGTGTCACCCTTGCAGTGGTGACACACGTCACTTCCCTATTGGCTCACTTGTACCTGGCATGTCATCAATTTGTACACCTAGTCAACCTACCACATCAGTTGTACGAACCCTACCACGTCATTTGTATGATCATATGGCAATTACATTCAACTGCCACATGGCACTCTAAGAACTATACAAATTGTACAGTCAACATTGTTTTTTCCTATTTGGAAAAATGAACAGAACGTGATATCAGGAGCATACGATGTTCATTTGATCTCGTTCAAGTTGTGTTGGGTTCGTATAGAAGAGGCCTACTTACACATCTATTTTGAAACCATTATGAGAATTCTGATTTTTAAGCCTTTCTAAGCCCTATGAAGCTCCTGGATCCGATTATGGATCACCAACAAACACAAATTTTCACTTTTCACTTTTCACTTTTCACATTATGATGAGCAACGATAGTTACAAAATTCAACACCATTCACAACATGATAGATAAGGACAAAACAAATTTTATGGGCCCCAAATCACTTCATTATATTAACAACATCAATATCCAAAAGCTTTATACAATATAGGTCTCCAATACAACCTCTTACGCAGAAAGATCTAATCCCTTATACCCATTACAAACTCAAATCTTGTTTCAATACAACATGAATACCGTAAATTGATAACTTATTATAGAAAAATCATCACCTTATTACCACACTTATCCATCAACAACCCTTTTCTTCATTACATTGTCTTCTTCTTATTTATAATTTTCATTTTTGGGTTGAATCTTCTCTTTTCCTCTTTCAGGGTTCCTTTTTTTTCTCATGGCATTGCGTTTTTCGACATCATCCATGTGGAACATGATTTTTTTGACATTTTTCATTGCTTTTATCCATCTAGGTGGTCCACAATGGATTTGAATTTTTTTGCTTCTTTTAGACTTCGAGTTGTTGTGCGTCTTGTTTGACTTTGTTCGTCGCTTCCTTTATCCTTATCCTCTTTCCAAAAATAAAGGGTCCAACAAATGTTAATCCAAAATATATGTGGCATATCTCAATCGTGTTCTTCTTTGCCAATGCCCTCATCTAAATACCTTACAAATGTTGTCAATAAATATTGGTGTGTGCATACCTTCAGGTGTTGCCAAAGTATCGCACTAAGACAAAATGGTGCTCTTCTCTTCCTACACCTTCATTTGAATATCCTCTATATTCTACCAATAAATCATGCTCAATGGTTCTCTCCTCTCCTATTATATCATGCTCTACTCAATAGTGCTAAATATGCATTCAGATACTGAATGTCCATACCATGAAATTAGGACAACTGAAAACATGACAATCGATTCGATTCATACATTGATTATATATAAATAATCAATTATTTTTTACCAAGTCAAACAAATGAAACTGATAAAAAATAATTTTGAAAATAAATGTCTTGAATAGTTAATTTTTATTACAGGTACAATATTGGAAATGAGCACATTTAATGATCTTTTAACCATAAATTCTAATGGTATTGTTAGCAATTGAAGATGGTGGCATATTCTTAATGGTCCTTCAAAATCAATGAATGCATCCCTTAACCTGTTTACTTTTTAACATTTACTTAATACTATTATTAAGAAATTAATGTGTGACCATGGATTGCCACGTACAAGTGATTAACAAACTTACTTGAAATTAAAAAAATACTTCACTATTAATTTTTTCTGTTTTATATTATTATATTTACATTTCCCCCAAATTTACCATATTGGCAAGTATTTCATATTGTTTCGAGCTTAATGATTTCATAAAGGAAATCAGACAATCAAATTGTGGTTGTGAAGAATTATCAATGTGCTCATATTCTTGATTTTTGATATCTTTCATTTTTGGAAATCAGACTTATATTCTTGATTTTTGGTATCTTTCATCTCTACTTCCCCCTCTCCTAGATAGTTTTCCCCCAAATCTAGGGAAGTCTTTCTTATTTTTCGTATATCCTCACCCTTTGTTCTTGTATTATATATTTATTCCATTTGATCGTTTGGTTTCTCTTCCTCTCTATTTTGACTAGTCTCCCCCTCCAAGGATTAGAATTTGTTAGCGTTATTATTCTCTGGGGCCGCCCCTAGCTATTTATTTTCCCTTCTACCTACCTCCCTTTTTCTAGGGATTTTTGAGAAACCATCATGCTTATGTGTTTTTCACATTTTGGGGGCAGTCCTTGTAAACATTTCCATGAAAATGACATTTTTTGCACCAGAATGGTCCATGATCATAGTCCAGGGTTCGATTCCAGCCATTTTATTGATATGAAACTATGATTGACTCCATAAGGGTGCTTATTGCGTTCATGTAAAAACATATTTTGGCATAAGAAATGTACCTCACTCATTTGGTTACCTCTAAGACTTTGATGAACGATCCTAACATATTCTCGATTCCCTCTAGGGTTTCGTGGTCCCATAACTCTTGTGGTAGTGAATACATTATGATCCACATGGAAGCAGTCGTGAACTCTTCTTTCTCCAGGATGAATCTTTTTGTCCAGTACCTCATGTGCAGACCAGTCGAGTTGAAGAAGTAAGGACCCTCTTCAAAGACTTTGTTTATGTCCTATGTTGTGGAAAATATGATAGTGAAAAATTGCTTAGATCCTAGCTGCAGATCTATTTTCCCTTTCACCTTCTCATGAGATTTGATTCAAATATGTAAGGCCCTTTCTCAAGGCCATATAGCCATGGATTTCTCAATAAATGCATGGTCTTTCATCCATTGGAAGTAGTCTCCAATGCTCTGAGAGGTGACCTCGTATTGGTGGTTCTCGCTTGCTTTGCCCAAAAATTTGTTCTATATACTCTTGCCCTACCAGTCCTTGATTTTCCCCTTGTCGACCCAATATTTTAGATATATTTTCCCATTGCTTGCACCCCCCATTTCTACATTTTCCTCTCATGACTTCAGGATCCTTGCTAGGACACCCTTAAAGCACTTTCTTACTATCATTGACAAATCTTCCATGGTTCCTGAAACTTATGTGTGTTCTGCCATTCCTATTGTGAAACTTCCATCATGGTCTTATACCCTCTGAAATTAACTAAAATGATATCTCTTGAAAATAAGATTTTAAAATAAAATTAAAAAAATTGTTTTTGTCATATTTAAGTATTAATAGTTAAACTTAATTATAATGAGATTTTTTAAATGATGGATATTTCAATTATCATTATCAGCTTAT